>JAFISE010000104.1:0-117889 GCA_022560025.1 Stagonosporopsis chrysanthemi | reverse complement strand
GTGCCATGGTTGTTGAGTTATGACGCGTTGAAGATAGATGCTTGTTTTGGTGATCGGGCGTCACGCGAATCCGGGCGTCACGCGCACAGACACGGTAACGTGTCTGTGCACCCAACGATCGGAGTCAACCAACAATCAGTGCACAACATCTACACCAAATTTCAACGCGTAATAACTCAACAACCATGCCAGGAATCAATAATGCGCTTGCAGAGATTCGTAAATTGAAGCCTGGCGATAAACTTGTCTATACAAATATTGCGCTTAAGCATGGCGTTGATCAAAATACTCTATCCTGCGCGCACCGTAGTGTGCAGGTACCTCGACGCGTCGCCAACCAACACCAACACAAGCTCACCCTACAACAAGAAGAGGACCTTGTAAAGTATATAGGAGTACTAAACAGCCGTCATATAGCACCTACAAGGACTATGATACAAAATTTCGCGTCAAAAGTAGCCCAGATTCCTTGCTCCGAAAGCTGGGTTACACGCTTCCTCCAACGTCACCACAACTGCCTCTACCCTAAATAGTCAATAGGTATAGACTCTAATCGCCACAACACTGAGTCTAGATATAAGTATAAGCTATACTTTAATCTACTGCAGCAGAAGATCGCCAACTACAACATTGAGCCAGCTCACACGTACAATATGGATGAGAAGGGCTTCGCGATTGGAGTACTAGGAAGGACAAAACGCATCTTCAGTAGGCGTCAATATAAGAAGAAAGAAGTCAGGCACGCTCGGCAGGATAGCTCACGAGAGTGGGTAAGCCTGTTGGCTACTATCTGCGCAGATAGTACTGCACTACCTCCTGGCATCATATTTGCGTCCAAAAACTCCACAATCCAGAGTCATTGGGTGGCCGATATTAAGGCAGGAATACACCAAATTCACGTGGCTTCTTCGCCTTCTGGCTGGACGAACAATGACATTGGATTAGCCTGGCTTGAGCAGGTGTTTGACTGTTATACCAAGGCAAAGGCGCGCAGAAGCTATAGGCTTTTGATAGTAGATGGCCACGGGAGCCACCTAACGCAGGACTTCATCGACTACTGCGATCAGAATCAGATTATACTGGCTGTGTTGCCACCTCACAGTACCCAGACGCTGCAGCCGTTGGATGTAGTCTGCTTTAAGCCTCTCTCCTCTGCGTACGCCTCTGAGCTGGATAACTACCTCCAGAAGACTCAAGGCCTATTGCCGTTGACGAAAGCCGACTTTTTCAGCCTATTCTGGCCTGCCTGGGTGCACACGTTCAAGGATAAGCTCATACAAAACGCCTTCACCGCCACGGGGATAGACCCACTAAACCCTGACGTTATACTCGATAGATTCTGCCACACAACACCTACAAGCTCAGGCTCAGTTACCTCTGGTTCTACTGCCTATTCTGCAGAAGACTGGCTACGAGCTTGTACTATACTGCGTGCAGAGGTAAAGGATCCGCGCAGTGCAGGTGCGCGGAAGCTTGGCCAAACTATCCACCACCTATCGACTCAGGTAGAGCTCCTTCACAGCGAACTCAATGGCCTAAGGCAGAAGCTATACCTAAAGCAGAAGCGGCAGAAGCAACCTAGCAGGCAATTAGACCTGCAACAGCATCAGGAGTACCACGGCGGAGCGATGGTGTGGTCTCCTCGGTCTATTCAGGAGGCACGGGTTCGGATGGTGGTTACTGAGCAAGAGAAGGAGGAGGAAGAGCGGAGAAAGGCAGAGATGAAGGAGTTAGCAGCTGCTAATAAGCTATACAAGGAGAAGATTGAAGAAGAGAAGCGTCAAAAGCGGGCAAGAGAGAAGGAAGAGCGTGCAAGGACGAAGGCAGAGGAACGTCAAGCAATAGACGCCCGGAAAGCTGCCAGAGCTGCTGCTAAACAGGCTAACGACGCTGCAAAAGCCCTACAATTGTCCCAAAGAGGCAAGACTACAACCTCAAGAGCTTCTGCAGTTAAACCAAAGCCTGCGCGTCGTAGTGTAGGTGCTCGTAGTCGCCCAAAGCCTGCGACGCCTCCTCCAGCTGCCCGCACTCACACCACCCGCAGCGGCCGCACGGCCACGTTATACAAATAGATTATATAATGAAATTTGATTGCATAGGCCTATAGAATACTCCACCAAGATATCCTGCAATAATAACTATTGTATGTGGCTCTGTAGCCTCGTTTTTGTAGTTGGCCCCAGGGCTCGGAGCGATCGTTGGGTGACTCCGATCGTTGGGTGCACAGACACGTTAGCGGCTCGAGCACGCGCCCGATCATGTCCACGCGTCGGAAAAAAGGAACAGCGATACTTGGAGGACGCCGCGTCAGTGGCGCACGTTGTTGAATGTCTACCGAAGGTGGAAGCATGGAACGCTTGCTAGATCAAGCGTTGTGATGTGGCAGTATAAGTGCTCCCAAAGGGTGCGTGCCCAAATGCCAAATTGTGGTTGTATTCTGCGACTTTCTTCTCTGCCTTAAACCAGTTTCACGTTACTTGGCTTGCATCCTACAAGCAGCCTCTCATCCACCCATCGAGCAAGACCCAATCTCTTGAAAGAGTCTTTACGTTTTTGATCGGTGACGACAACGATGCCCATGACGGTGTCAATCATGTTGCTGGCCTGATGTAACTGGAACGAATGTTCTGTAAGTGGACACACGGGCTCGTGCTGAAGGACCAACATGAAAGCTGCCTTGGCGTCTATGAGATCATCTGCAGTGTCACGAAAGAAGACACCGATCTGCTTTCGGTTTCTCAATAGTGGCTCAGAGTCCTTCTTCGGTACCTGCTCCTTAGAGTACATCATCGGAGCAGGCACATCTATCTGGAACAGGCAGGCATCTCTCAGGACTACACAGGCTCCTTCTCGAACTCCGCCGTAGATATAATTGGGGTGGAGAGGTTGAATTGCTGCTTTCGCGAGCTTGACGCTCCTGTATGCGCTCTCCAACATCCTGGGGGGATTATCTCGAGGGTTCGGGTAATCAACGTGTGGCGGCACAAGTCTTTGAGTGTCCTGCAAGAAGATTCAGCTCTCGACAAAGTCTAAGTGTCGCTGGCGAACTAACATATGAGACGCGTCCTTGAAGCGACGCCCACGACCAGCTAGGTGCTCTATAGGCACTATACCTTCTGGCATAAAGGTCTATCGATTGCCACATCAATGCAGCGGGAAAATCATCGCTCCACAAGCCCGCAAGGTAATGTTCTTTCTTTCCCTGGTACTTTTCTGCAACACCCGAAAGCGCAGGCAGCTTATCCGCTGACTTAGTAAGCCCACGGAGCGAATAGTCTTCTATCAGCTGAAGCCAGCCTTCTGGGTAGGTCAGTCCTTTTTTCTTCTTCATCTCGAGCCAGGGCAACTGTGCAGACCCCCTCATCTGCTTGCATTCCCACAAGAGCTGGTTTTTGCCGAAGTGTATCGACCGCCTGGACAGCTCTCGTTCCTGCAAGACCCATGCTCGATACCTGAGAGGGCTTTGCGACTCTCCTGATCTACACAGTAACCCGTCGTAGTCCGTTGTCCAGTCCAATGGCTCTTGGCGAAAGATGCGGACGTATGATTCCGAGGACCTTGAAGTCCGAAGGTCGAAGAATGGATTACTCATTGACTTCTGAACATTGGCTTCACGATGGCAACCGCCCCTCCCATCAGCCGAGCTGAGAGCTGCTAATGTGCATAATGAGTTTCCGTATACTTTGGCCATCCTAGCTGCCTCTCTAGTCCAGTCTTCTGTGTCGTCTTGTACGATACAAAGCGAGTCTATCCAAAGATATCGTTGTCCCAGCTGGCGTGTCAATGTCACAGCATCCCGGAAAGTCTGCGAGAGGTCGCGGGAAGAAATTCGATTCTGTCTTGATCTGATGTTGCCGGTCGTAGTGGTGATCAAATCCGACTTGCCCCAACAATGGCTAAGTGTGAGGTATGACGTTGGAGTACAAGCACCACCAGTCAAAGATTGGCTTATGACCAATTTCACATCTTCGCTTCCTTCAAAAGCACGCACGTCTAGTAAGCGCGAAGGAAGAAAAGAGGATTGAAGCTTGGAGCAACCTGGGTGCTGTTCCTGACAGAAGCGTAGCCAACTCATCATCAGCTCCGTGTTGTCGATGAGACTATTTATAGACAAGGGTCGATATCTTGGTTTGTTTGTGGTCCTGACCCGATCCCCTTCGGCGCCGCGGCCGGGTTGACCTATAACACTATTAGCATACATGCTGAGGGTGGAACCACCCCTTTGTCGCAAGGTGAGACATGAGCTGGATGAACCTACACCATTCCGGAGGCATGTGGTAGAAGAAAGTTCGAGATATAGACTGTGTTCCCCTAGGTCCAACACCAAGCTCAATAGCCCGGTCAGGAGACGCAAGCGATCTGCGTAAGTATATCATCTCTCTCTTGCCGTTCAATCTATACCCATAAATCTCCTGCTGTCGGCAAAAATTCGGTGAATCAAGGAGGATGGTGCACAGCTGACAACCCTTAGCCTTGGCGGCTTCCATTTCTCCCAGAGTTTGCAGTTTGACACAGATCTCTCTGCTGTCTTCTTTGAGGTTGAAAGAGTGGCTCCATGTCTTCGGCGGGATGGATTGGCAAACTAAACACAGAAAGGTAGACATCTAGCGACTGTACAAAAATGATGAATAATGGTTATGGTGGATTTCAGATTGAGAGATTTGGAAAGGTTGTTTCGTGTGCAGTTGACTGTCTTACGGTTTCTGTCGCTGCCCGGGAGCGAGGTATGTCTGATTGTGAACTAGGGTTATTTGTCTTGAAGTAATCGAGTTTAAGTATCAGCGGCATGCTCATTGCATGTGCTGCATCCTAAGGAGCAATGGTCACTGCAATTCTGTGGAGCTTTGCTCGAGGTATGCCGAATTTGGAGCCATGTAACCGCGCGGCTCGGCTCGACAGCGCATTCGCTACACCCGCCCCATATATATATACCAGATCCATCAAACATGATACATTACACCGAAACGGCCCTGTTCTTATTTTCGTTAACGTGGGCTTAGGTACGAGAGTACGGGCTGATGCGCTATCAAAGTGCCCGTGCAGCTGGGCGCACGCACGTGGTGAGTGGAACCGCATGCAGGATGCGGTGGTGTCGGCATACCGGGCTTGCAAGCATATTATACGATAATCTAGTGCTCAAAAGGAATAGCGTCTGAAAAGAGTTAGCAAGGGAAGAGTAGTACCGCACAGGAATCACTCGAAACTGTCCCCGGGAAATGTCTTCAAACGTTGTATGCGATTAGGTAAACGTATTACTCTCCGGCTCCCCGGTATGGCACGCGGTTTGTCTCCACCAGAGAGAGCGACCTTCGGTGGACATCATTCTGTCGACCTAGCCTCCGGGAAAGTTTTTGTCTCTTGCAATACTTGACTGTGGCATCATCACAGGTAGAGCCTTTCTTCTACCCAGCTGTTGAGGTCCTAATCGAAGCGCGCAATGTCAGACCTACCAGGCTTGAGGCCCTTTCTCGAATAGCCTTCCGCTTCAAGGTATCCACTACTGTAACTTTTTCCCAACGCTAGCTCCGAGACGACACAACCTATAAGACGAAGTATGCGACCCGGAGATAGCCCTGTTCATGTCATCACATACGTTTGACTAGCCCTGCAATATCATGGAGGTGAAATTGCGGTAAACGTATTACTCTCGTTGTCATACGACATCCAGCGATTAGGCTAAAGACTCAGTACATGTGCCATGGAAGTAAGGGGAGCACTCACAGATGCCAGCTGATAGCCAAGTCGGAGGACCCGCTCGGCTCGTCTCTTCGCCGTGCTCGGTAACTCCAGATACCTGTCCTCCTCGTCGTGCTCTCTCTCAAACCACTTCGCTGGAAGATACTCTTGTGCCCAGATCAAGCCGCGAATGAGATAGTCATCAGGCAAAGGTAGCGCATCTTGCTCCTCTGTGTCTTGATCCGATGGAAACACCGGCTGGCAGATTGCTGTATTGATGTCGAAACTCTGATTTTGTTGTTTTTCGGTCTTAACCAACGTATTGAGAAATGCGGCAACATTGGACCAAGGAGATTTATCGAGGAAATGGGCAACGTATTCGACGGAAGCGAAAGTGGAAAGAAAAGAAAGCATAATGTGAACGTGCGGGAGAACGTTCTTGTCACCAATACGGCGAAGTACGAGAGAAAACGTATCGTTGGTCAGGAGTGTAGCTTTGGTGAAGGCCATGTCGGACTGTAGGGCGTTGAGCTTGGAGGATATGTCCTCCTCGAGAATCCTAGGCCTTTGCAGGTCCAGATCTGGAGGGCTTGTCAAATCGCGATGTTCGACCACATAGTCAGGGTTTCTGCGCTGCTCAGCCCGCAACAAGAACAGTTGACGAAGGACGTTCATGTTGAAGCCATAATCGAACCATGATGCGATGTTTGTCACCGCTATGTAGACACCCTGTTCTTTCCATTTGGCAGTGACTCGTCCGATTTGATTGTCGAGCTGGGAAACGTACTCCTCTCGCGCGATCTCGAACTTTTCCGAAGAATCTTTCTCAAACGTATAAGCGTGCGCCTTGATGAAGCTAGCATCGATCGAACTTGCTGTCGACATGTTCGATGGCGTGCGGCCAAGAACAGGATCGAACAGAGTCATTATTGATTCTCGAGCGCTGGGAAATGGCTCCACAGAGTTGAGAGACCTGGCGTAATAGTACATCTGATGGAGAGCGTTCGGCCGAGCAAGAATAGCAAGGTGATGGTACAAGCGACCGACAGGAGGATTCCTATCGGCAGCTTTCATGTACCAAGATCTCGCCACGTTAGCCCAAGTTTCCCGGTCTCGGATGTCCTCGTCCTCAATAGCCATGCGGTAGCGCCCCAGATCGCCTAGACATTCTATCCAAGTATCCTCAAAGGCAGGAACCGTCTCGTAGAGCAGCGCCATCATCTGATAAGCAAGATAGATGAATGCTAGCATATAGTCCAGACTCTCAGGAAGACGCCTACGCAACAACTCGAGGAAAGAATGTATTCCGTGTTTCCACATGCGTGCAGGCATCGTGTATTTAGCAGCCAATCGGCGAAGCGCTGGAGACGCCGAAGGATGTTGTGAAGCCAAGAAGAAATCATGGTGCTCATGCAGAAGAGTTCTATGAAGGGCAATGAGGGCTTGCCAGTGGTCAGGAGCTAGCTTCTGACTCGGGTCCTGTGGAGCAGCCGCCTGAGCTCGATCGACATGTATGCATTTCGTCTCAACCATTGTCAGACCGGCGTATATTGACTTGACTTCGGATGCAAGTTGTTCTTGCGAGATAGGGCGACTGTCCGGTTGCAATATAAGTTCTGGGTAACGAGGGTCGTACTTCTGCTGCATTTCAAGAAGCCCGCCTCGGCGTTGAGAACCCGTGGAGGAAGAAGTTCGTGGCTGTTTACTAGGTGCCAAGTGTTGCTTCTGATTTGAAGCCACATCAGCTGATCGGTCACTAGAGTTCCCCGTGTTAGATCGGCGAGGAGACATAGTGCCTCTTCCTCCTTGCCGATGGTTATATAAACGAGCATCTTGAGTTTTAGATCGAGATTTGTTCGGGCTCATTGAATATGCCACGTCCCTCGAATAATCAGGATCAGCTACAGCAATTTTGTCACCAGAGGTTCCCTTTTTCTGATTAGTGCGAATCTCGGATTCCGCTGGCCGCTTTTTCCCCGAAGAAGGCGATGCCGGTTGCTCTTTCCCCGCATCCAAAGACAAGGCAGCAAGATCAGGTGCTCCAATGACTGCTCCTTGAGATTGTGTTGATTGTCTATTGAAGATGTTAGATATATGGCTATGGTTTGAGGATGAGAAGTCTTCTCACCTGGCTCGAATGACTGCAGTTCGTACGTGCAGACGTCCTTGCTTTTCATCTAAGTCCTGCACTTCCGAAGCATGCTCAGTCCTCGTATGGTCGAGCAGCTGGTCGATAGTTTGGAAGATTCGCCCATCATGGCCGTAAGGACATTGCAAAGGTCCAGATAGCCCGCTCTCGGCTTTTTGGGTTCGCAAGGCTTTGACAAACCGCGACTGAATATCGACGTGAGTAAGATCCATCCCGAACGCCGAAGATTCACGATCCGCAGTTCTCCTGCTCGTCTAAATGCCGAAAGTCGCGCACGAGTAAGAGTGTGATACTGCTGGATACTCTCGACAGATGACGTAACATGAGCAAGCTGTGGAACAGTCTTTCGTTAGACAGCTTAGGTTGAAGCACAGCTGGGTTTTCGGCCGTTACCGATTATAGCGAGGCATCAAGAAGTCGATGGATGGCTCTTGTTTTGAGGCTGGAGATGGGTGACGCGTGGACCGAAAAGAAGCCAGCTAAGCAGGATTGTCAATTTTGTCTAATAGCAATACTCAATGGATGTGCGAGTATAACTGAGAAGCTGCATGCTCTTATACAGTATAGCAGAAAGAGTGAGGGGCTTCTTCAATAGAAGGCTGAGGCTCTGTTGAGTCTGCTGAGGGACTGGTCGTGGTGTATGCGCAAAATTGCGGACCACGATTATCAGGCAAAGAGGCAACTAGCGTTGCAGGCACACGCGCCCATGCGCCGCACAACGCATTGTCCCGCAGCTGCGTCACACATGCACAAGGATTGCAGTGTGTGTATCGTATGAAGAGCTCGAGCTTTGATGGGCGCACTCGTTGCCTTATCTTATGTCTGTATGATGAGGCTCAAACAGTTCCTGCAACAGAGCAAGTTGAGGCCTCCAGTCTCTTGAGTGACATCGGAACAGGCTGTAGACAGCAAAAAGCGCATGGTTCACAACTCATTTAAGGTTGTGGCATGCAAATAAATCCTTCGATTGCCTGGATTCTACTTGCCCACCCAACTGCACCTACTCGGGCGGCATGCAGAAAAGCGGTCTCGTTGGCCGAGATATGTATCAATTCAGTACAGTCACCAGTACGGCCGGCCTCCCTCTTTACTTGAATCACTAATTTTCACGCGCTGGAACTGACAGTCTATAGCCATCGACTCCGACGAATGCTTGATCAGCGTGATACACACTACCGCACGTATATCCATAGAGGCCAGCCACGAAGGCGACGTATGGCTGCATTCGACCGTGGCATACACACGTGTTGTTTCACAGAATGTTCACAGTGCGATAAGGCAGCTGTCCTCGCCAAGCGGATCAGCTCTTCCCGTTGCTTTTAGCCACGAGTCTCACCGAGAACGACGTGACACTGTTTCATTGGCATTGGGGACAAACTGACTATGTTACAGCAAAGACTCGACACTCTCAAATTCTGGTATATACCCCGGGTCCCAACTGCAGATGTTGCTTGGTCTATCGATATTGGGCGGATCAATAAGGCATCATGCGAAATGAGCTGGCTGGCGGGCTTCGACCAGAACTTGAAGCCCATTTTTTGCCCCAACAGCCTTGCTGAAAATAACAACTCTTTCCTAGATGCCAATTCGGCCCGTATTCGAGACAATGAAGAGCCGATAGCAGCAAATTCCGGCATATGAGCATGGTTCCTCTACCCTGCAACGACCTGCTACACCTCTCACGGATCATCAGCATGAAGTAGGCGATGGCGGACGTCCACTAATTAGTCAATATTGTCCTTGATATCATCATCACGCATGTCGTCACATCCATCCAGAAAGGCACTCGACCCTCCATGTTATACGACATATGACCTAACGGTACTCTCCAAGTCACCTTACTCTCTGACGATGGCTCTTTATCGCATCAGCCAATGTTGGGCGAACCTGTCAGAGGCTTGGATATAGCCTGCTTCACTCGTAGGACCCAGTAGTCGTAATCTGTCGGGAGTCTTGTCCGTGACCAACTATTACCGCGGCCTGAAGGTTGTGTAGGCAACAGAGTCACCTGCTTCTCCTTCGCGGCAGAAGGTTTGGTGCAGTGTATTGTACATCTGATCTAATCTCGAATGTCATCATGCACATGTCAAACCTCTCATATGCAGTGGAACGGTTGCCGCTTTTGTGAAAACTTAACTGGACAGACGTACTGCGGCAAACGGTCAGCGGCTGCGAGTGTGCGCAATCCTCTTCCGACATCTGAAACACCTCAATTACTACCTACATGTTAAACCACATGATGTTTGCACAAGCACATTAAAGAGCACCAGGACGATTACCCGACCGTTCAGTAACGAGTTACCCAGTTGCAAAGAGGTGGGGTTTGTACCGAAAAAGAAGATCTCATGTAATTTCTACAATTTTCACGTTTTTCGATCGTCGACCGTGTTCGAGATACGGTAAGGTCCTTCGGCCTCCTCGGAGAATTTCCGAGCTTCTTGGTCACCGATGTCAGATGAGGCTCTCAAAAAGGCAAACATTTTGCCTTTTTTCTCTCGCTAAAAGCGGGGAAGTCATCCCGGGTGATCTTGATCGAGTAACAAGCTCAGGAACATATTGTATGCAGTGCACAGAGATTTAAGCGCTAGGAAGACAATTCTAATGTGATTGGTTTTAGCAACGGTATGTATTTTGCATGAACAAGCATGACGGGTAAATCAAATGGGAAGGGCAAAGAAAGGGCAACCTTGGTCGCAGCTGGTGTAAGGGAGAATCCTCCCCAGAATGTTGGATACTTCGTTGTCATGTACACTATTTGCTCACCCTTTCAATCGTTTGCTATCCTGCCAGGGTGCTGGCCTCCGCCCCTAAGTAAAAATAACTAATGCTGTACTCACAGGATCACCATGAAAAGGTTGTGTCCTTGACTACATCGCAAGGCTGCCTCCACAGTGCGTCACAAACGCGGGCGATACACAGGCCTCCGCGTTAGTGTTCTGGAAAATCGAGCAAATGAGGGCAAGATGTCTCACCATCGCCCTACAGCCTTATCCTCATCGGTCTGTTCTGAAGAGCAGTCACCCTACAGTCACACAATCCTAGTCATCGGATGGCTGACTCATGAGGAGGTCTTGCATGCGATCTAGCGCTTTTCCTTGCCCCATGCTTCATTCATCTCCAACAGTGTTACTACAAAAAGCCACTGTATGCAATTCGTTTTGAAAGCGTGGGAAAGACATATTGTGATCAAACGTTGAACTAGCTGTGTCCAGAAAACCTATAGACGCTTTGAAAGTAGATGCTGCGCGAGGTACAATTCTAGGCAGGCACTTGGCATAAGCACTCACGTACTATCCACGACCTCCCGAACCACTTCGCATACCTACTTTCTTGTTTGGGGGCTCTCGTCAGCTTGACTCGGCAAGAAAGGACTTGCTCAATCTGACTCGCAGAAACACTTACCCGAGACCTTTTCCACCTCAACTTTGTGAGGAACTTGCGGCCTCTGCCGTTCAGTGCCTGAACTGCTACCATAAATTCAGCCTGCTGACGCCATTCTCTTCAGCCTGCTGACGAACCGGTCATAAGCATACCCTAATCCCTGACGGCGCTGCTATTGATGGCGTATTGGTTATCGATTCTCAAAGCTTGCCTACTGTACATGTAACATGTGATGTGACGGGAATAATTTCTATGTACGTAATGTTTCAGCCACTAACTTTGTGCTAAACCTATAAACAAAACGCCCTCAATAACTTCTCACTGCCTAGTCCCATCATTAGATCCATACGGCATCTTATCTGACGGACCTGCGTGATTGATACGATCAGTCGCCTCCATTGCGAAAAAGGCGCAACGAGACCAAATGGTCACGCAACCTAAGCAACCAGATCGGCAAGCTCTAAAATCACTAGGCAACTCTGGAAGCAATCAAAGGCTGCAGTTTGCTGACAAAGTACCGATCAATGTACAAATAGTGCCCTGTAAATCTTATTGTAAAGATACTGTTTAAAATGTGGCACATCGGGACTGCATCCCTTGGCTGACACTCGAATCGTTAGTGCGATTGCTCATAAGGCTACGATACGCTAGCAATGCCTTGCGAGTCTAGATCCAACACTTTGTGCGTTGGGGGCCGAAGATGCATGCAGCTGCAGGAATAACTGGAAGTGAAATTTTGAAGAGGGCAATGATGATGTTCGAAGGACCTCTCGTAGACATCAACTCGAGAGAACTGCACGACGTTCGTAGAGCGTAGAATTGAGCTCTCTCGGGGTCAAGCACATGCCCTCAGCACTTGAGCCTCTTTCAACTCAACTACCCTTTGTTTATCGAAATCTTCTCATCACGTCCCCAGATGACATTAAAACGTCGATACTACTCACAACCTGAAAGCATGGAATCTGGAAACAAAGCCCTTTGCTCAAGCGATCCAGCTCATCAACGATAATGTTGTTGGACCTTGTTTTTGCCGCTTTCTGCAAGAGTCGTTAAGCAGTAAGTACCCGAGTCAACTACAAAAGACGTTCGGTGGACCATAGTGAGCACGAACATCTCCTCGGAGACATGCTAACAGGCTATCACTGACATGTCTCTTCTTTGCTTTCTAGCCTCCGCAGCCAATAGCCTCCCGATATAGTACCCTTCATACAAGAGTGGATCATAGCTCGTACCGGAGAGAGGCCAGGGTCACAAAAAGAAGATGACGTGGAGAGATGTAAACTTCCACACGAGAAGCAAGAAGGCAAACTTGCATCCTGGAATCCGATAACAAGACATGCAACGTACCGAAGCCTCGCGTTGTTGATACACCGGAGACGATAAGAAGGTCCGAAAGGTGCGTGCTTGGGCATCAATGGTGAGGCTTCTAGGCCACCTGACCTACGAACACAAGGCTACAAAGTCCTTTTGTCTGATAAAGATCTCGCGCTTGCCGCGTGAAAAGCAGTGCAAGGTACATGCACGATCTCTTCGCGGGCCGTGCCGTGGGATGACTTGCGCTCATGGTGCCACGCATCAGAGGCCTTCCGCTACTGCATTGCATTAGCGGGTGCTACGTCCGGTGAAGCACCTTAGCGTGAGATAGTCTCGAATGGCTTCACTGGAAAATCTGGAGTCCAAAAGCTGCAAGAAAGCACGCGCATATTGTCACGCGTAGACAATATGTAGGATGTCTTGAGACAGCGGCGCGTTGGTGCTCTAGTGAGGCTGAGGACCTGCGTACCTAGTTGGTCCGAGCTGAGCGTCTGACGCTGTCAGTGGCTGTAGAGGGCGATCCTCTCGGCAGCTATGAAGTCCTCGTAGATTTTTCTGGCAGTCGATAACATCAGTGTCAGATCTCGGTGAGCAAAAAGGGACATGCTGGCGTGGCCAAGGACGGTACATGTTTTGGAGTGGCTCAGCGTACACGAATGTTCGCATTGTATCGCGTCGCCCTCGAAGTCGTTTGCCTCTTTGCATTATGGCGCATATCTCGGACTTGGGTACCGCTACTGTTAGTTGGCCTGGAAACATGGAGTTGAAACTCAGGCCACGTTGTTACGGTTTGTTGCGCGCCATACTTGTTCGTTCGGACGTCACCAACATCGTGTTTCAGTACCCTTGAGTTCATTGCTTTGCTATTGTAACATGGCGTTCAACTCTAAACTCTCATGGGAGGTCTCGGGAAACATGAAAATTGAGATTGTGCGAGTCGGTCCTGAGGTGTTTCCTAATGGTAGCTTGTGAATCTAAGGGCTGATAATGACTTGATGCACTGGCTATGAAAGAATGTACAAGATGGAGTACAGAGGTTTCGATACTGTTCAACGTGAGCACGATCTGGTTCCGCGGACGCTCCAGCAAGTCCTTGGTTGTTAAAAGTCTCATGGACACGTTCCGAAGGCTTTCCCAAACGGCCAGGCTACAGTGGTGCAATCTTCAGCATCGGGAGCGCTCACAAGAGTCGGACTGACGACACGTAAGCAGGGGGGGAATACCTGTATCTCAAGGAAAAGGAAACGGTGAACTTCAGCAGAATACTACAAGAAGATTTTGTGGGTATACGCAAACAGGTCTCAGACGAAGCTAAGAGAGTGGTGCAACTACTGAAGAGGGAAGCTGCGCAAAAGGCGAAGAAATGAAGCAGGACAGAGGAATTGTACAGACGCTTGATTGATTGAACGCACTAGGCATCAATGATGCGCGGATGAAGACGGATGGAGTGCAGCCTGGGGCAGCACTTGCCATAAGAACACCAGTCCTGCTCTTTCTGTCCTCTTCCGCAACCAACATCACTATCTCGGTTTCTGCACCTCAGTATTATGCTCCAAAAACTAGCTGGTAGTCTAGGGGAGATCTGCTCGCCTTCCATTTGTGGCGCGCCTCGCTCCTGCATGCGCAACGACTTTCTGGGGCCGTAGAGACATATTGGCCTGCCGAGAGCACAACAATAGCGGCCATGATGTTCAGCTCAATATTGCACATACAAAACCAAGGAAGCTGAATGCCTTCTCGACGACGAGGTGTACAGTCTAGGCCCCACGAATCTTAGGGGACGTGTATTAGCGCCGGACAGATAACACGGCCGGAACGCCGACAATGTAGTGGGAATCACCACGTCATGATGGGGATTTGTTATCAGCTTTCACGCATGGTGATCCAACGGCTGCTAGTGTTGTCAGTCTTAGCGGACCAGATGTCGCGGACCAAGCCGTGACTTCTTCACATCCTTTACCTTCTCGAGTCTCTTACCAGGACCGTGGCGCGGTGAAGCGTGACATTTTGGTAAGCAACAATGCGACAGCACCGAGCGCGAATAGAATGGCAATCAGCCAGCTACATGACTGCACCGTTGTAGCAGTGTAGCATATCGATTTTCAACCCCGCCGCAGGATTCCAGGCTGGATTATGTGCTAACATTCATCTCAGTACACTACAGCGATGCTTATGCAGCAGTAACTACGCACGCCCTTCGAACCCCCTTGTGCCATTCCAGCGCCCCCTTCGAACCTACGATGGTGGAGAACACAGATGCCGCGTTTGTCGAAGACAACGATCTGGATCGAACCTTCCGTCAACGACCCAATTCTTCACGCTCGAACTCGAAAACGCCACTCTTGGTCCGTAGCAAGAGCGGCACGACCTCGCCTGGACTTGGGAGCGACGATGAGAACACTCGACTCCTGAACCCCACAGCGGCCGACTACCAGAGCACAAATAATAACTCGAATGATCGTGGCGAACCAGAGTGGTTCCGTGAGTTTGACGGTCTTCCCTGGTGGAAGCGACCCTCGATCTACTGGCTCCTGCCGCCTTTCCTCCTGTTCACAATAGCTTTCGGTGGCGTCGTAGTCCCTAAGATCAATTTGATCATGGACCTCGTATGTGAGGAATATTACGCAGCTCTCGATGGCAATGGCGATCCTATCTCAGGCCCGATGGATCCAGGTGCCGATAGATGTCAGAATGACGCCGTGTCCTCTCGGTCTTCATTGTTCCTCCTTTACGGTAGTCTGTGCTCTGGTATTTTGGCTGCTGTCACAAGCCCAAAACTCGGAGCATTGTCAGATCGCTTTGGCAGGAAGAAATTCATGGTCTTGAACACGTCCGGTGCGCTCTTCGGCGAGGTTCTGACTATATTGGCCGCAAAGTTTCCTGAGACTGTCCACGTCAACTGGATTCTGGTTGGCTACGCAATGGAGGGTCTATCTGGCTCATTTATTGTGGGCATGGCTTTGGCGCATTCGTATGCCAGTGACTGCGTTGCGCCACAGAAGCGGAATGTCGCTTTCGCCTACTTTCACGCAGCCTTGTTCAGCGGTATCGCGGTCGGACCTATTGTGGCTGGATACATCATTCAGGCGCGCATGAAGTACACGAGCAAGATCGATGCTGTGATCTTCATCTTTTACTTGGCTCTGGCGGCCCATGGCCTCTTCATTGCGTTCCTTCTTTTCTGCATCCCCGAGTCATTGAGCAAATCGCGCCAGGAGGCTGCGCGGGAGAAGCACAAAGCAGAGATGGAGCGTTTGGGGCCCGAAGCAGACTGGATTAACCAGCTGCGGCACATCAACCTCTTCCGACCTCTGAAGATCCTCTGGCCAACAGGTCCCGGCTCTTCCTCTGCCGTTCGTTGGAATCTGCTTCTCCTTGCTGCTACTGACACCATCATGTTCGGTGTCGCCATGGGCGCAATGGGCGTGGTACTTGTTTACACTCGCCGTCAGTTCGACTGGCAATCGCTCGAGTCTGGGCGTTTTGTCAGTGTCGTTAACGGATGTCGCGTTGTCGCATTGCTTGTCTTCGTGCCTCTTCTTACCCGCCTAGTACGAGGCAAGAATAGCGCTATGAAGCAGCGCAGTTCGGGCACTGATCTCTTTGATCTATCTATCATTCGCGCCGCCATCTTCTTCGATGCGATGGGCTACGTCGGTTACGCTTTAGCTCCTAGTGGAGCTGTTTTCACTCTGTCCGGTGTATTCGCGGCTGTAGGAGGCATCGGATCCCCAGCACTTGGAGCGGCTTTGACAAAGCACGTTCCGAATGATCAAGTCGGACAGCTCCTCGGTGCGACTGGACTGCTACATGCCATTGCCCGGGTAGTTGGACCGACCATCTTCAATGGTATTTACAGTGCAACTGTCTCAGGCTATCGGCAGACGGTATTCGTCATTCTAGCCTCGATGTTTGGTCTGGCGTTCATGTGCAGCTGGTTTGTACGACCTCATGGTAAGCTCCCGGATAGCATGTACAATTGATGGCTTGCTGATTATCTACAGTCTATCTCGAAGACGACTCGGAGCCTGTAGCAGGCACCCCTTCCGCTGATGCATAGTATGCATCCCCTTGCCCTCAGTTTGCGTCAACATTATTGTAATTTCACTCGGTATGAGCGTACGGATGTACACAGCGATGGCGTTTGGGAGTGCATCTTAAATAAATCAAACACAAGCGCCATTATCCTTTAACAAAGTACATACCATACCATAATACAAGCGTTCAATAACCAAGTAACAAAAACATCTGCAAAGAAAACACAATACGCAGAGCAAACAAAAAATAAGCGCACCTTTCCGTACGTGCTATTTATCACCACGCACTCGACTCTCCGAACATGGGTAATTCAAAATAGCAAAAAGATCGACACCTGTGTGATTCGAACACACGCTCCCGAAGGAAATGCCTGGCTATGAATAGCAGGGCATCGCGTTAACCACTCCGCCAAAGTGCCCGATATTGTTGAAGAAAGCAGTGATTTGAAATATTATGAACCAATATTTGGAGCTCGCACGACAGTATCGTCTCTGTCCCATAGCATGTCCGTCAATGATGCGGAGGCACAGCGCAACGATTCGGGAAGGTGGTTGTCCAAGCATTCCCCGCATACACATCCGGCTCTAAACCTCCAACGTCGAGTAGAACCAATCCATCGGCTCGTCATCGGCCTAGGCAGTATCATCGTCCCGGCAGCCATACTATTCAGGTAGTCTCTATATGGGCGTCATGTTTGAGCTCGCTGCTTCGACGTCCTTGATCTGCTACCATGTAGTGCTTGAAAAGCAATTATGCTGACTCATGATTAGCCTCGAATGTTACAACACGATGTGGTGAGCTTTGATAGTTTGTCGCGATATTCTTGTTCTACGTGCACGAGTAGACTCGACCTCTGAGTGGCATTAAGTGACTCAAGTCGTGCTACGGCTATCTGTAGGCCATCATGGGGCTTCGAGATCAAACGCTAAAAGAGCATAAATTTATGAATCTCACATGCCCTTGCTGTCGAGGTAGTTCTGCACCTTCTCGATGAGCTCTGCCTTCTTCCCCCCTGTCGCCTGTCCCCTTTGACTCAGATACGCCTTCAGCACAGCGACAGTCTGCTTGCTAATCTGACCCTTGTCGTTTAGCATCGCCATCTGCTGATCTGTCAAGCCGTCACCATCGGCATCCTCACTCTTGACCTTCGGCTCAGCCTTGACACGCTTAGGTGGCGGCTTCTCTCCATCCTCCGGCTCAGCTGTTCTCCGTTTCGCAGCAGGCTTGCCACGCACTGCCAGCGTACCGCGCGCAAGCTGCGCGTATTCCTCCGCAAAAGTCTGACCGTAGGCTTGGATGTACTCACCGCAGCGCTTGTCGATCTGCTTGTAGCGCGGGACTGTCTTGTCCACGGGGATCTCCGGAATGTCTTCCTCCAACGCCATGGCTTGCAGCATACGGTAAAACCACTGCAGGTCTGGATTGGGGTATTTGGAGGGATCGTAGACGCCGCCTGGTAGCTGGAGTTGCTCCATAATGATGCGCATCTTGTCAGTCAGGGCATCGGTGGTTTTGAGTGGTGCTTCTGGCTGCTCAGGGAACTGGCGGATGTC
The DNA here is from genome assembly GCA_022560025.1 of Stagonosporopsis chrysanthemi. Classification (NCBI taxonomy): domain Eukaryota; kingdom Fungi; phylum Ascomycota; class Dothideomycetes; order Pleosporales; family Didymellaceae; genus Stagonosporopsis; species Stagonosporopsis chrysanthemi. The sequence goes on along the minus strand of JAFISE010000104.1, from coordinate 99,778 downwards.
GTCTGCGTAGGGGAGCGGGATGAGCCACAGACCTGGGGGCATTCTTTGTTCGCCGTCTTCGTCGAGTTTCTCCTCAGAGGGCAGTAGCGCACAGAGAGTTGGGGACGCGTTGCGCCGTGCGATGAACCAGACAAGGCCCATCTTTTCCGATTTGATGAGTTTCTGCTGTAATGCTGAGAAGACACGTGTGGAGCCGATGAAGTCTGCCTCGGAGGGATAGATGAACGTGGCTTTATTAGTGTTCGCCCAGATTGGGACACAGGAAATGGGTTTGAAACCAATGATGCGAATCACTGGGTCGCCGAAGCACTGTCGTATCCGTGTGATCTCGTCTGGGGTGAATGTGATGGCGTCTCCGCCGAACTTGTACGCTTTGCGGAGTTCGGTCTTTTCAACAACTCGCGCTGTATCATCAGCCATGTGTGATGTGGATTGCTGGACGATTTGTGTCTTCTCGCCGCCAACCCAGACATAGCATGACTTGGCATGCTCTTGCCGCTTGACCAAAAGATACCCTTTTACGCCTATCTTCAAACCCGGACCAAGCTCTAGGGGCAGAGAAAAGAGCGCTCGTCGAGCGGCCGCTTTCGAGTTGATGGACGATAGAAGCTGTCTCAGCAACGAGATTCCTTCACCGCCCTTAGCGACTTTGGTGGTCGAGGGGATAGCCACTGGTGCATCTGGATCTGACGGCGATGTGGGATAGACTAGATCGTCATAGAAACGGGTCCGATCGAAATTCTGATCACGACGCGAGATTGGAAATAGATCAATGGTGCAGCCCAGGTCGTACAAGTCGCGGGCTCGCGTCACGGCGGCATCTTTGTCCTGCTTCACCTTCACTGGATAGTCGTTGTCTGTGACTAAGAAGAGGCGTCTTGAGGAGAAGTTTGGTGCTTTTGTAGTAAAGATCTGATTTGCGCAGAAAAGGACGGTAGCAATGCTCGCTCCGTCCTTGTTTGGCTTCAACAACTTATCCGCCTCTTCCTCATCTTCGACTAGATCTCGCAGTCGCTTAACATCCTGCGCAGACGGTACGTCGAGGTCTGATAGTAAGTAACAATTCTGGAACGTGCTGTCGCCGTCCTTGAAATCAGTCTTTTCTGTGCCGAAGAGCAATATGCCCATCATGTCTGTGGGATTCGAGATGATGCGCTGTTGCATCAATTGGTACGCGCATTTGAGAGCAGCAGATGTTGGTGAATCCCGGTCCGCCTTCTTGTCGTCTGTAGGGGCTGGGCTCTCCAGCATGGTAGTGCTGACATCAATGGCAAAGAGCACGGCATCTTTAATTGACTTGTAGCTCTGTGAAGGGTCAACAGAGACATTTGCACATGTTCGAAGTCACATCATACGGTCTCATCAAGCTCCTCCTCGTCCTCTTCTTCGTCTGGTCTGCGATCCTGCGCGTCCGCCATTATAGTCGATCTTGAGTTGTTTGGTGGGCGGTACACCGGATGGTATTTGATTGAGCAACTGATTTGACTCAAATGGCGCGGTGAGCAATGTTGCTTCTATACAAAGCACCGGAGATAGCTTTCGATTAAGCTGCCTGGCACTAGCCGTTTGCAAGGCAGCAGTGCAGGGGGACGCGTTGAGCAGGCGCGGTGTCACGAGGAAGGAGCTTAGCGTGGTCGGCCGCAGGTAATCGCCGGCTAGGTTCGATCCGCAAGCTCGATCGTCATCACTGCATTCAATAGGCCTTCATTGGCCAGAGCGTTCACTCGGGCGACATTATTCACTTCGGCTGTCTGGCCACGGTCGTTCATCTCATACATTTGCTCGACCGAGGTTTCCCTTCTCTCTTTCACACACTTTCCAATGGCTTTGCGCACACCTTTGTCGCACGCCGCCAGGCGTGTTACACCGACGACAACGGCCACACCTGCACTCTCGGCATACAGCGCGCAATGGAGGAGAGGGAATGCCTCTGTTGCCCCCGTCACGCAGAGCACTGGCTCTAAGAAGGGTACCGCTATGGTGTTCATGAACATGGGAGGACCATCGACGACAGATGAAGTTGGCGGCTTCTTGAGCAGGTTGTTTGTATGTCAGATCAGACGTTATTAACAAAGTAAGAGCTAACAACTGCAGGCTGATGCTGATCTCATTCCCCTCGGCCGTCTCCAGAACTACATTGGACCTCTGATTGCACGACGACGAACACCGAAGATTCAGAAGCAGTATGCTGAAATTGGCGGAGGTTCGCCGATCAGGAAGTGGTCGGAGCATCAAGCCGCAGAAATGTGCAAGATTCTCGACCAGACCTCGCCGGACACAGCGCCTCACAAGCCATACGTCGCCTTCCGCTACGCAGACCCCCTGACGGAAGATATGTACAAGCAGCTGCTGGCCGACGGCTTCGGCGGCGGAAACGGTGGCAGGGCTGTTGCGTTCACCCAGTACCCTCAGTACTCGTGTTCGACGACTGGATCGTCGCTCAATGAGCTTTGGAAGTGGAGGACAAGACTGGAGGGCAAGAGGGGTACAGGAGAAGTTGAGCCCGTCGGCGCAATCAATTGGAGTGTTATTGACCGCTGGCCGGCACACCCAGGTCTGGTGGAGGCATTCGCGGAGCATATCGAGAAGAAGCTGGCCGAGTACCCGGCCGAGCGAAGGGACAACGTCATCTTGCTCTTCTCGGCGCACAGCCTGCCCATGTCGGTCGTCAACCGCGGCGACCCCTACCCGGCGGAGGTTGCTGCCACTGTGTACGCGGTCATGCAGCGATTGGGCATGAAGTACAAGTACCGCCTGGTGTGGCAGTCGCAGGTCGGCCCCCAGCCATGGCTCGGTGCGCAGACCTCAGACACGGTCAAGAACCTGATGAAGAAGGGGCAGACCGACATGCTTCTGATTCCCATTGCATTTACCAGCGATCACATTGAGACTTTGTACGAATTGGACAGGGAAGTCATTGGCGAGGATGCTGAGGGCCACGAGGGCGTGAGGCGGGTGGACAGCTTGAACGGCAGCCCGACGTTCATCAAGGCGCTCGCAGACCTTGCGAAATCGCATCTGCACAGCGGCGAGGCCTGCAGCCCCCAGATGATTCTGAGGTGTCCGGGGTGCACAAGCGAGAGGTGTCTGGCGCAGAAGGAGTTCTTTGCCAGGCAGTCTGGACAGGACAAGCAGGAGGCCGCAGCGGCATAGACCGGGAGAACACGGAATGTACAGTTGTATGATAATCTATGCTATCTCGTGGAATAAGGTGATGCATGGAGAACTGTATGTTTGAAGCGAGCTTGCATCAAAGTGGTGAGGCACGATTTGTATGTTGGCCTGTTGGCATGCGTGTGTTTGTGAGTTTGTCTGTTCGTGTGTGGGTGGAAGGCTGCGTGCCATGCTCGGAGCTGAGGTCCCACTGCCTACCTTGCAACGCACCTCTCGCATATTGCATCGCCAAGTGACAGGCAGCTTTGAGGTATGCTGGACGGCGGCCTTCAGCATGGACAATGCAATTCATTCGACCGGCTGGAATTTTTCCCATCTCCGATCAGCTCATCCCCCGCCCGTCTCGTCGTCGCCGTGGCGGCGTCGGAGGACAAGGCTGGCAGGTCGGAGTCCGGTCTGCGTCGTTGGGGTGGGCCCGTACACCAACTAGCGGGTGGTGATCCGCGACAGCTCTCAACCTTTTTGCACCGCAGCAGACGCCCTCTCCCACCTCCCCTCCCCGCCCACCCCCCGCCAGACACCCCCCGCCGGCGCCACGATGCTTTCCAGGTCCATCAGGAGGAGCATTGCCTCGCCGCTCCGCCAGCGCTTCGTCGCTCCCGCCGCGCGCCCGGCCTTCAGCAGATTCGTGACGACCGATGCCGCCTCGTCGCACGCCGAGCGCGACCAGGTCCCTGAGGTACGGGCTGCCCTGCGCACGCCAACTGGCGCGGGCGCCGCCGCCGCCGAGATGGAGCAGTGATGGCTGACGCACCGCAGTCGGACGACCAGCCGTTCGAGGTCCGCCTCTCCGACGAGGCCTTCGAGACGTACGAGCTCGACCCGCCGCCCTACACGCTCGAGACGACCAAGAAGGAGCTGAAGCAGATGTACTACGACATGGTCGCAGTCCGGTACGATTTCTCCGCCCGCACTTTCCGCCCGCCCGCACTCTGACATAGCACACAGCCGCATGGAGATGGCCGCCGACAGGCTGTACAAGGAGAAGAAGATCCGCGGCTTCTGCCATCTGTCCGTCGGCCAGGAGGCCGTTGCCGTCGGTATCGAGCACGCCATCGAGCGCGCCGACCACCTCATCACCGCCTACCGCTGCCACGGCTTCGCCCTGATGCGCGGCGGCACCGTCAAGAGCATCATCGGTGAGCTGCTTGGCAGGCGCGAGGGCATCGCCTACGGAAAAGGCGGCTCCATGCACATGTTCTCCCCCGGCTTCTACGGCGGAAACGGTATCGTCGGTGCCCAGGTCCCCGTCGGCGCCGGCATCGCCTTTGCCCAGCAGTACGAGAACAAGAAGCAGGTCACCCTCGCCCTCTACGGCGACGGTGCCTCCAACCAGGGCCAGGTCTTCGAGGCCTATAACATGGCCAGCCTGTGGAAGCTACCCGTCATCTTCGGCTGCGAGAACAACAAGTACGGCATGGGTACCGCCGCCAACCGCTCCTCGGCCATCACCGACTACTACAAGCGCGGCCAGTACATCCCCGGTCTGAAGATCAACGGCATGGACGTCCTCGCCGTCAAGGCCGCCGTCAAGTACGGAAAGGAGTACTGCGCCGCCGGCAAGGGTCCTCTTGTCTACGAATACGTCACCTACCGTTACGGAGGTCACTCCATGTCCGACCCCGGAACCACCTACCGCGTAAGCTCCCTCACCCCAATTCACCACCCCAGAAAGCACCAGCTAACAGGCTCTAGACACGTGAGGAGATCCAGCGCATGCGCTCCACCCAGGACCCCATCGCCGGCCTCAAGCAGAAGCTGCTCGACTGGGGCGTCACCACCGAGGAGGAGCTCAAGTCTCTGGACAAGCAGGCCCGCTCCGACGTCGACGCCGAGGTCGCCGAGGCCGAGGCCATGCCCGTCCCTGAGGCCACCGGCAAGGTACTATACGAGGACATCTACGTCCGTGGCTCCGAGCCCGAGTTCCTCCGTGGCCGCGTCCCTGAGGAGAACTTCTACTACACCGAGCACGACATGGGCGCGGAGAAGAAGCCCGTTGCCAGGACGTCGTAGAGAATTTTTTGAGATGGCATGAGGCGAGGTGAGCGGTTGAGGTTGAGGGGAGAGAGCGAGAGAGAGAGAGTTTGCATATGTGTAATTCTAGGGTTCATGGGCGTGTTTGCCTCGAGAGGATAGGCTTCCAATGACATATCACCATCTTCACTGCCCTTGAGCACGCGCCGGCTGCATGACACGTGAATCTGCGCACCCTTTCGCAAAGCGTAATGACGGCTAAGCAGCTCAATTAGAGGTATCAATTGCCTCCCCTCCCCCCTCAGCAACCTTCTCTGCCCCATCAGCCCGACCTAGTTGTCACTAGCATACCCCTCGTTCTCCGAGTCGTCCTGCTCCCACTTGGGCTGGGCCGACTTCTTCTTCAGCCCCTCTTTGGTCGCCGCGATCCCGCCGGACGTGAGGTACAGGAACGTGGTGTCCTTGTAGTTGTCGAGGTGGGTGAAGAAGGTGTTGAATCTAGGGGGGGGGGGGTGCGTTAGCAAAGCTCTGTATTCTCAAACAAAACCAAAAAAAAAAGAGAGAGGTGTATAACCAAGCCGTGGCAAAGGTAAATAGGGCCGACTTACTGGTTGCCCTGCGCCTCCTCGCGGAAAATGCGCTGGTAAATCTCCCGCTCCTTGAACTCCTGGATCTTGTCGTCGTACTTGCTGAAGTCGATCTTCTCGCGCCCATTCGCCTTGGCGACCTTGTCGTTGTAGCTGTCGAACACGGGCCGCTCGAGGAGCAGACCCAGCCCCGGCGCCTTCGGGATGCGCACGACGTTGTTCTCGAAGCTTTCCAGCATGAGGTTGGGGTGCGTGCCGCACCGCACCGTCAGCGTGGCCATGCTGACCATTTTGCGAATCTGGTGCATCATGAAGCTCTGGCCGTGGACTTTGAGGCTCAACCACTCGGTGTCGTTGATGATGATTGGTTTGGGGGCCAGCTTAAACGACTTGATGTAGCGCTTTGCGCTCGAGTCGGTAAATTTCTTCTGGATCGTGTAGTTGTGGTAGCGGCGGGTTCCGAGATAGTTGTTCAGTGCGGCTTGGACGCGCTCCTGGCGGGCAGGGCTGATGCGGTAGGCGCGTTTGGCGTCCATAATGGCTTTCTTGAGCGCCTTGACGGCTTCTTCGAGGGCGGGCTTGTTTACGATACCCGAGGGGAGCGGTATGGAGCCGTCGGTTTGGTCGTCAAAGGTTGTTGTGGGATGCTGGGCTTCCACCTTCTTCACGGCCTCCTTGGCCTCGCTGTCTGCTGCCCCATTACCCTGGTCAACATCCATGGCTTCGGCTGCGTCTGGCCTCGCGGTTTGGACGGCTGCCTCGTCGCTTGTGCCCTCGGCCGCTTTGGCATCGGTCTCGTCCTTTAGTGCCTCGTCGATCGAGGCTTCGATGACAGGCTCTTGATCCTCAGGCGCGTCGGTTGCGTCGGCAATGTACAGAGCCTCTTCTACAAGAGGTCGTATTGAGTCATCCAGGGTCTCGAGAATAGGCTTGATCGACTTCTCCTCAACCTCCGACCAGAAGTCTGCGACCTCAGCCTGTCTCTTGTTGTATTCCTCAAGATCGCCGGCCTTCTCCGCTTCCTCGACCAGTTTCTTGCCCATGAAGCTCGATGGGTGCGGGGGTAGGAAAGAGTGCGTTGGGATGAGATACTCGTACCAGCGGGAATCGCATGCCTGGTAGCAGCTGAATGAACCCGTCGTCCGCTGGATCCCCCATATCCGGATCTGCTCAGACAGGTTGGCGTTGATTTTGTCCACGATGTCTTCGTCCTCGATGATCAGCTTCAGGGAGATCACGTTGCCAGCGGCGTGGACGCCCTTGTCGGTGCGTGCGCAGCGCACAAGTGCAGACTTCTTGGGGTCGTCGGCGTTCGCTTTTGAGATTGCGCCGGCCGCGACGAAGGCCTTGAAGAGATCGCCCTCGATTGTCTTTTGCTTGTTGTCGATCTGCATGCCCTTGTAACCAGTGCCAGAGTACCCCACCATGACAGCGACCTTGCGCTTCGGCCTGCGCTCTTCCGCTGCGACCTCCTCGGCAGAGAAAGCTGAGGGAAGCGCGGGCTTGTCATTTTCACCCTTGTCTTGGGCTTCCTTATTGCGTGCCTGCTGTTCGGCATTGCGACCTCGCCTATCTAGTTGCTCGGTGCTTGCTTAGTTAGTGAAAGGCAGAGTGCAGGACCAAGAGAACTCACGCGTGCTCCTTACGTCCCATATTTCTCTTCTTATTCGGACGGCTGCCGTGGTGCATGCTGCCACCTCCGCGGCCTCGCCTGCGATCGCCGCCGTTGTCCCATTTGCGCTTGCCGTCGCGATTCGGCGACCCGTTATCAGCCATGGTGAGAGTGGGCGGCTCCGTGAGAAAATCCTACTTGGAGGGAGGAAGAGCATCAGCAAGAGAGTGCGACTGCAGGTAAATGTGGGGAGCTCCGATCCAATCGTGGAAATTTCGCGGCAGGTACGCGCCTCACCGCCCGCGCTACCGCTCTAGCGGTTATGATGGCTGCCTCGAATATCTGAACGCCTGCCTTCCGACACCACCACACTGTCACGTCAACTTGCTCGCGGACAGCTGTAATACAGTGGACAAAGGACTAATAGAGCTCTGGAGCACGAAAGAAGGGTAGACTTCGCCACCCTAAGCAGCGATCGAGTCCGGCGCATGCAGAGAAAGGGCGTATCTGCCTCCTCGTGCTGAGGAGACTGTATCCACACTCGCCATCGAGCATCTCCCATTTCATTCAGCGCCGCCATGGGTAGAGATCCTCTAGATACGGCGAAGCAGCTCGTCAAGATAGTCGTCCGCATGTTCTACGAGACAGAGCACATTGTCCTCCTGGATGCCCTCTGTTACCACGGCGCTTTGCATGTGTCAGACATGGTCCAAATTCTCGATGCTGGCAAGAACTCGAAATACGTCGGTAAGCTGGTGGGTAGGCTGAAGGAAGCAGGCTTGTGCACAACGTATGTACAGTCTGGAGAGGTAATGTCGGAATGTAGACCGCTGACAGACACAGCTATACCGAGCAAGTGAAGCGTGACGGTGCAACAAAACTCTCGAACCGCGAGTGGTACTACATTGACTACCGCCGAGCCATCGACTCTACCAAATATCGCATTCACAAGATGCATGAGCGGATCAACAAGGACGCCAAACCCACAACGGAAAAAGCAGAGCTTTCGTGCAAGCGCTGCAAGTCCCAGTACACCATGATGGATGTTCTCGACAATCCTGACCCTCAGGCTCGGGCGTCAGGCTTCTTGTGCATGAAGTGCAGCTTTCCTCTCGACGAGATCGATGAGGGAAACCAGCATGATGCAGACGATACTCCAGCGAGATTCAACAAGCAGTTCAAGCCGCTGCTGGATATGATGAAGGTCATCGATGAGCTCAAAATACCATTGATCGAAGGCAAAGACGCGGTCGATACAAAGATCGAATTGCCTCGCGACAAGATTATCGATCCTGGCACGAAGTTGGAGGTTGTAGACACAAATTATACAAGACCTACAGCTGTCAAGGGTCTTGCTGCAGAGCGTGAAAAGATCAACGTCCAGATTGCATCCACAGCAGAGGAGAACGAGAAGCAGGCAGCAGCCGACAAAGCTCGCCAGGAGAAGATTGCCGCCCAGAACCAGCTGCCAACATGGCACACGGAATCTACAGTTATCAAGGACGCTACTGGAGCTGCTGGAAGTATTAAGCAGGATACGAACGGCACAAGTGGAACGACCATCAAGACAGAGCAAGCCGACGGCATCACCACCACGCAGAATCTGGATGATGTGTTCGCTCAGATCGAAGCCGAGCGTCGCAAAAAGGAAGCAGAGGAGGATGACGACGAAGACGAAGACGAGGATGAGGACGAGTTCGAGGACGTCGCTGTCGGCACTCCAAGTGATTTCCCTGACGCTAAGCGGGTGAGAGTTGAGTCGTCCGCAGCAGCAACTCCCTCCAACGTTGCAACTCCCGTCTCTAACGGCAACGGCGGTGAAGAGAGCGAAGAAGACGAGTTTGAGGATGTTTGAAGATTATATTGCATAGCGCAGGCGTTATGGTTCGTATTGTAGAGTAATGCTCACGTTCGGCGTTGGTTATCAAAAACGGAGAGGAAACATGTGCTATATTCTCAGAACAAATCACAGCTGGGTCATCTAACTTGATGAATCGCAGAATGAGAATCGCAGATGCCACCATACCAAAAATCGTGTCTTGACAGTCGTCCACCCCTCCCAATATGCATGGTGATGCCGTAGTATAACTGGTAGCGCACAAGCCACACCAAAGAGACAGCTAGGCGACATCCCACCCTCCCCGCGTGCTGCACCACGACCTCCGCATCCACCCCGGTCAGCGCCACTACAAGCCCCCCAGACATACAATTGCGTCGCCGATGGATGCCAGATAAGTGACGACTCTACCATGGCCAAATCACTATCAGCGCTACTCGCGCAAACCTCCATTGAGGACCACGACGAGACTCTCCGGGCCGCCAACGCCGAAATCAAGAAGAACAATAACAATGTGGAGGCTCAGCACGCCAAAGCGATCGCGCTGTTGCATCTGGACGACTTTGAAAGCGCGCTGAAGGTCTTCGAAGATGTGAAGGAGCTGCAGCAGAAGGCGCAATTCGAATACGCATACACATTGTACAAGACCGGCGATGCCACGAAGGCTGTACAGATTGCGCAAGGCTCGGGCGCAAAGTCAGATCGCAAGACACAACATATTCTGGCTCAAGCCGTATGTGCCCCGTTTCGGAGACAAGTAGTCCAGGGCTAACAGGGGTAGGCTTACCGGTCAGAGAACTTCGCACTGGCAGCGAAGGCGTACAAGGAACTGGCGAACCACCCGGTCGAACACGAAGCTTTCGACATCAACATCAATGCTGGCGCTGTGGATGCTCAATTAGAGTGGACGGGACAGGGCGAGCTGGCGCAGAAGAAGAAGCCTACGAGGGAGGATCTGGAGGCATTCGAGACGGCCTTCAACGCGGCATGTGGAAGCATATCACGTGGGGAGCTGGCGCAGGGAGAAGTGTGCCTGAAGAGGGCCAAGGACCTCTGTAATGCGGTTGAGGACTTCACCGAGGAGGAGAAGAAGGCCGAGATCTTACCAATCACAGTGCAACAGGTGTACGTGCTCACACAGATGGGCAAGATTGACGAGGCAGAACAGCTAGCGACGAGCATTCCTTTCGCTGAGTGAGTACTGGCGGCTTTGAATCAAGACTTCCAGCTAACGTTATGCAGCATCAAGGATCTATCTGTCCGCTACATCGCACAAGTTAATAGCATCGCCGCATCCAAGGAACACTCGAACCCGTATCTGTCCCACCGTCTCTTCCACTCGTCGCCGAAGCCTCCAGTCACCAACCAGCACTTTTCGTTCCAGGCAAACATCTTGCAACAAGACGAATACGTTATTTCGCTCCTCTCGCAGAAGACTGCCGGTGTCGCCTCGTCAACCGAGAAGGTCATCAGGGCGTCGCCATCTCCATCTCTGTCGCCCGCCGTCAACATGGCTGGCGTCATCAACGCTGCAGCTCACACCCGGAACGCCGAGACCGAGAAGGCAGCGCTGAAGGAAATTGTACCGTTGCTGGAGAAGAGACCGAACGACGTTGGCTTGATTCTCACAATCGCGCACCTTTACATCATTACCAACAACCACGCTGCTGCCACCCACCTACTAGAGTCCTTCTTCAAGCGTCTCGAGCAGAGCGGCTCCGCGTCAGATCTCGATGTGCGGTTCGCACCAGGCCTGATCGCGGCGCTCGTCTCCCTGTACACACAACAAGGGCGGCCAGGTGCAGCGAAATCCGAACTCGCAAAGGCAGCGGAATACTGGAGAACGCCGCACAAGTCCAAGACCGAGGCACCATCGAAGTCTCTCATGGTTGCAGCCGGCACAGCACTGCTCGACGCACACGACCCCGAGAACGCCAAAGCAGCCGGCGCAATCTTCCAAAGCCTGTACGAGCAGGACGATGAGGATCGCGCCGCCATCGCCGGTCTGATCGCTGCGCAGAGCATCTACGACCCCTCCTCCATCCCCGCCGACCTGCTCGCCTACCTCCCCGAAGCCAACCGCCTCGTCGCCGACATCGACGCTGCAGCCCTCGAATCCGCCGGCGTCCCCACAACCACCGCCCTTGTCTCCGACGCACGCAAGCGCAGCATCGCGCCCACAAAGGCCATTGCGCCGCGTTTCAAGCGCCTGCGCAAGGTGCGCATGCCCAAGGACTTTGACCCGGACAAGAAAATCGATGCCGAGCGGTGGCTGCCGATGCGCGACCGCACGTACTACCGCCCGAAGGGCAGGAAGGGGAAGAAGAGGGCGGAGGGCTTGACGCAGGGTGGGCCGGTTGCCGAGGAGAAGAAGGTCGAGGCCAAGAAGGAGCAGGGGAAGAAGCAGCCGCAGAAGAAGGGGAAGGGGAAGAAATAGAGTTCCAGCTTTCAGAGGATGAAGGAGTTTATGCAGCAGATAGCTGTGGTGCGATCAACAATCAAGAACGTCGAGATGTTGCTTTTGGCAACGCGAATTGCGTACTTGGAAAGACATGCATAGATCATCGCCGAGTGTTCCTACAGTGCACATTGCTTTGAAAATCTTGCAGAAATCTAGTCCTTCGCCTACAAGAAAGAACTGGAACGGCTGGCTATCGCAAACCGAGCATTTTACACTCAAGACTCCCGAGTCGTCTGATTTAAAACGATTTGAGGCTCTTTGAGGTGTGAAGGATCATCTCATGCCCGATTGTCGCTAGCCGCTGTCGTAAGGTAAATCTTCTTCACGAACAAGAACTATCTTGTCGAGTAAACATGTCCGCGGACAGGATCTTTGTGTTCAGGGCCAAGGTGTACGCTGAGCTGTTGAGCTTTCCACGGGCTTGTTCACGGACAAGTCTTTGATTTATCTGGACTCTTTCGCGAACGTCAACGTCGGGGGACCAGGCTCTTGCACAGACAGTCGCTAACATGGAGAGAAGGGGTACGAGCGTCGACGGCCCACCGTTGAGCTACTATGAATACATACTACAGCCTCACATCCCCTGTTCCTCACATCCAATCCGTGCACAGCCCAACCCAAAACAAAGCTATCGTCCCATCATGTCATATCAACAGCGAAACGCCAAAAAACCCCACACACCACACGCTCTCTTACTTTCTCGAGCTCGCCATCTCGCCGTAGCGACCGCGCTCCTGTGTTGTATCATACGCCTGCAGCACGCGGGCTTGACTCTCGTCTGTTTGCGAGAAGGCGTAACCTCGCTGCTTGCGCATGCGCTGAACTTGGCGGACCTTGCGGATGGCCTTTTGAAATTGCTCCATTCTGCGCATTTGTCAGCTGACAACCACGAATGCATAGTAGGAGAGAGGGGACGTACCTCGGCCTGTAGTCTTGAATATTGTACTTCTGAATCTCTTGCACGTGGTGGTAGCTCTGTGGGAAGTACATGCGCTTCGCATACTTCCAGGCAAAATCTCGGATCAGGCAGAGGGGCGGTAGTACAATAACCATTGCCCAAAATCGCGGGTCGGGGAACAGGCGCTGAATGACGCCAATGTACTCGTTTGAGATGTTGGTCATGGGTGCGACGGTCGCGTAGACTGGCATGAGAATGAACCAGAGAATGAATGAACCAGGAATGGCGAGGACGGTGTACTTGGTCCAGATGTTGGTGATAAGACTGGCTTTGAGAAGGACGGTGGCTAGGTTGGCGGTGTATGATGCCGCGCCCCATGTCCAATGGCCAGCGTTGCGGCCGTCCCATTGCGGCCAGTCCCAGAGGATGAAGGCCTGCGAGCCGAAGTAAAGAATCAACGAATGGTAGAAGCCGTTTGCCACCCATGACCAGAAAGAGTGCATCTTGAAGAAGACACCTTCTTGGCTGAGGCGGTAAAGCTGCGGGTAACGGTCGAGGAGGCGGGCACTAACGAATTGATCGAATATGCCAAGGACGAAAGGCGGAGCCGCGGTGAAGAAGACGTTGTAGAAGGTTAGCGTCCAAGATTCGTAGATAATCTGACCAGAGAACGCGTTCTGGAAGGAGTACCAGAACTGCGTCATGAACATAGCGATGTTCTTGTAGAAGGAATACAGGATGACCTTGCTGACACGCTGGTAGCTCCAGGCTCCGTGGACCAGAAGGAGCTTGCGCAAATAGCGGAACTGGCCAATGGAGATGTCGGCGCTTCGTGCTGCCTGCAGACCTTCCATGCCACTGATACCAACACCAACGTGGGCGGCTTGAATCATGGAAACATCATTCGCGCCATCGCCAATGGCGAGCAGGATGGCCTTGAGGTGGCGTTTCACGAGCTTGACGACGAGAGCCTTTTGTAGAGGGGAGACACGGCAGCAAATCAGAGCCTTACACCTAACAGCCAGGTCGAGGAACTCCCTTTCAAGATCGCGCTCCAGGGCATAAGTGAGGGATTTGCCGTCGATGACCAGAGCCAGTACGTCCATCTCAGCACCTCCCTCACCTTGGCTCATGATGGCATTGTACTTCTTAGCAATGTTGTCTCGTGTCGCTTCCTTCGATTCTTCGTTGATGATGAGCAGGCTCATATCCTCACTGATCAGCTTGCAACTCATGCCAATGTTGATTGCAGTTTCCTGCCGGTCACCGGTCAAGACCCATATCTTGATGCCGGCAGATTGTAGCGTCGCGATAGTGTCTGGCACACCGTCCTGTAGTTTATCCTCGATAGCAGTCGCTCCAAGCAGTGTAAAGTCATGCTCAATGAGCTCAGCAGCCTTGTCGAGCTCATCAGCACGGTTACCACTGACTGTAGTCTGCGCCGTGTTGAAAATCTGCCACCATTCCTGGAATTCGGCCTCGGAAACCTCACGCATAGCAAGACAAAGCGTTCGTAGACCTTCAGCTGCGTACTCTTCAAGGTGAGTCAATGTTGTCTCAACGTGCGGGTTATTGTCCTTTGCCAGACGTTCGAGGATGACGGTATCGGCACCTTTACAGAAGCAAACAATCTTGCCCTCAGGTGTACGAAAGATTGTTGACATGCGCTTTCTGGTCGAGTTGAACTCGCAAACAGCCAGGAGTTCATACTCTTTCCGCTGTCCATCGACTTCCATGATAACAGCTCGCGGTTTCCTGGCTGTGAATTTGTAGCCTAGGAGGACCGCGCCCTCCACCAGAGCGCCTTCGTCGGGAGAAGCGGCCTGGTACTTGATCACACCCTTTTCGCCCCCTCGTTCAGGAATGACAGTATGGCAGGTCGAAAGTAGAGTCAAGAATTGGTCGATGATGTACCTGTTCGGATGCGTCTGTCGGTTGTTCTCCAGCTGCTTGAAGTCGTGAATGCCGACCTCAACTCCGTCTTCCATGGTCGCTCTCCTGTCTTCGGGAATTTCATCTGCGTATTGGATTCCAGCAATGGATGCTTGCTTGAACTCCATCACGTTACATGTCAGAGTGCCTGTCTTGTCGCTGAAGATGTACTCGATCTGACCAAGCTCTTCAACTAACGATGATGTTCGACAATTTGCGGGCGTGTCTGTAGGCTCGTAGTAAATGTCGAGATCGGAGTCGATCAGCGAACCTGTGTAGTATTTGACGATTTCAATCGTCACGAAAAGAGAGATGGGTACCAGATTTGAATACAAGACCCAGTATGTCAGCAGATCGGAAAAGAACTGCTTCGCTCCGTTGAAGTCTTCCAGTCGCAAGTACTCAAGATTCTTCGCCCGAGTGGATCGTATGATCACATCTCCAACAGAGCTGACAACACTGAGACCAACAAGGATGACAACAAGCATGAGAATTTGTCTGTTGACCATTCTTTCCACGGCTGTTGTCTTGATGGGCGTTGCGGTGGCATTTCTCATGAGCTTGGTTTCGTGGCCGGTGAATACAACGACACCGTGGATCCACTGCGTATTGCGGAGGGTGGCCCCACGTAACAGAAGCTGGTCAGGCTGCAAGGGTAGTTCCTTCTCCCCCCCTCCGGCTGCGATGGTCAAAGTCGCTTCGTATGTGTACAAACTACTATTGGGTTGCTCTGACCGGATCTTGCCGCCAAGCCTACCAAGATCTGAGGGACTGACATAGTCTGCAGTTTCTGGAATGGCCTGCTTGATCTTGAGGTTGGTTTCTCCGTCCAGGTTGGCCGTTTCGATATAACAGAGACCCTCCGGCTCGGATGAGGCAAGGAGCACTATGTCAGCGGGAAAAGGGTTTTCAGATTCGACTCGGATGATGTCGCCAACGGCAACATTGATCCATTTTGTGTCCTCAAAGGAAGATCCCTTGAGCACTTGCGCCTTTGAGTTGTTCAATTGTGAGTCTGACTGTTTGCGCCTGTAGTCCTCGACGTATTCCTTGACTGCGGACACAAGTAAAACGATGAATAGAGGTACGATGGTGGTGTATCTTGAAGTGGGCGAAATTCCGGGTATCTGTTGCAGGGCAGCAGTGAACAAGAAAAACAGATTGGCGTACTTTGAAAACTGCTCGTACAAGAACTTGGGCAGGAATGTGATGAGGTTGTACTTTGTCGTCGATATGTGATTGTCAACGTACTTGTTTGCAGCGTTGGCAGGCGGGTTGTTGAGTTGGATCATCCTGGGTCCGAGGGTCGACGGGTCTGGTGTTCCTCGCCCGAATCCGAATTTGAACGTGCCTGAGCTGGGCTTCTTCTTTTTTGCGGATTGCCCGTCGTCGTACGCGTTTGTGCCTGACTGGCCCTGTTGCGCCGCATGTTCGGTCAACGGCAAGTCCATCTCCGAGTACTCATTGCCCCGGCCCAGCATGTTCTTAACACGGCCGGTGAGGCCTCCACCAAGACTCAGGATACTATTCCTGTTGTGGTTCTTCTTGGAAGCGCCTCGTTGTAGGCCCGGCGACGTAGGGTCGAAGGCGCTGCCAGCAGCGTAGTAGCCCTGCGTTGAGCGCCCGTCATCGTCGATAGGTATGTCGGCGTCGGAGTAGCGCTGGTAGTTGTTCAGATCGGACGTTTGCGAGTACGCTCTACTGCCTGCTTGCAGATACGGTGTCTGCCCTGCCGGTTCGCCAGGCCCTCCTGGCAGATTCGACGTGTTCGCTCTGCCACCAACGAACTCGTCGTAGGATACTGACGGTCTGCCCTGGGGCGCAGTGTCTGAGCTGTCAATGTCGAAACGGTCGAGGAGGTTTTCGTCGTTTACGGGCGGCCGCGCGCCAGAGTAGTATTGCGGTTGGGGTTCGTCGAAGTCGATGAGGTTGTCGTGGGGAGGCGGCTGTCCTCCTCCAGGCCGGCCGGCCATTGCGGCCGTGAGATGTGTGAAGCACTATCTGCGCAGCGCTGCTGCTGTCCAAGCTCTTGCAAGTCTCCCAGCTGCTGCAGATAGTCTCGATGCGCGCTGCGTCAAGTTGCGGGCGTGGGCGGAGGTGGTGCGGAGCAGCGTAAGCTATCCTGGAATAGTAACACCACTTGGCTGACGCTGGGGTTTGCGAGGAATGCGCGTTTGTTATCGAATGGAGATGCCAGTGAAATGCGCGTAGCCGCGAGAGACTGCCAAACAGGCTCCGCGTCTCAAAAGCGAACTCAACGTTTCGGGGTTTGGCGGGCTGAGAATCTTGGACGGCAGGTACGAGCTTGGACGTTGTCATTCGTGAGGCAGTGCGTACCCTGACCCTAGGTCTTAACGTGCAGCAAGCGCGACCCTGGCGACTTGAGAATGTACCCGTGGTCTTTCTCAAAGCCCGAGCGAGTCTCACAGCAGTGTCAGCTCCGGTACGAGTGCACGCCCCATTCTGCAGTACCACTTGATGTTATTCTTCACTGCGCCACGCATGTTCATTTGCTGATGCCTGCCGTACCTCTTTGGCGTTACGTTGCGCCCAGCGCCAAGTCATACTCCACCTTTGAAGCTGAGATCGCAGATAGAAAGGTGCTTTGCGCTTCAGCCTTCCCAAGTGAAGATAGTCATTGAAAGGTCTCAACATTACGCATTCGTGTCAGGGGAATTGCAACGAATGCGACTGGGCTGCAGTTTTGAGATTTCCAAAACAACCATGTTGAACAGTAATTCGCGCAGCTCTCCGCACCCTGCTGCTCAACTAACTGTAGTTGTGGAAGGAAGACAACTGCGTCATCGATGGCTACTGTAAGTGGAGTGGAGTGATACGAGGGCTGAGGTGTGCTTAAAATAGCTGACAGCGTCCTAACGTTCGACGCCTCACTGAACTGCAAGCTGCGAATCTGAAGTGGTGGTCAAGCTATTTTCCTTGACTTCCAGGACTTCAGGGCAAGGCCGTATGTATACTGTAAACATGTTCAACATCATTGCATTAAGAGGTACTTGAAATACGAGCCATCGTTACAAGATAAGCTCATTCTCTGTCACGCCCTTCCATAATCGTCTCTTCCGCCGGTGCCAACTGCGACTTGTTTTGAGCGCTGAAGACTGTCGTCTCGTTCGTAAGACCGCCATCGGCGGATCTTCGTCTGGAACGGCAGGGGCGACAGGTGCTGGTGAGCTGCTGCTTCGAGTGCCCAACTTCAGCGAGAGCAGGATGAAGACACCTGCAATTAGGATTGCAAGCAGTAGCATGATCTTCCTCTTAATGGTCCTCCTCTGGTACCCTGAAGCTACCTTGAGCTCCTTGTCTGCCTCTTTCACATCTCTGTTCATGTTCTCCACGTTGTAGTCAATGCGATCAAGCATACTACCCTGGTCGATGACCATAGTCTGCAGTTCCTGGAAGATGTTCGCCAGTTCAATGATGCCTTGTGCGATATCCTCAATCTCGCGCTCGCGCTGGGCGATCAATGCTTCGTTGGGGTCATGGCGCATGCGTTGCTGCTTCGTCTGGAGCGACGTCGATTGGGCGAAGGAGCGGTCGGCGTCTGATTCTTGCATCGCTGGATCATTGTATGGGTTCTGTATGGGCGTAGAGGATCGGAACGGCGAGGCAAAGCCACCAAGATCTTTGAGTTCTGTCCATGTCAGCTGGAGGTTACAAGGGCCTAGGGTAGATTGCCTACTCTTCAAATACGCAGACTGCTTCTTGCGAAACATTGCGCTCACCTCGCCAACCCTCGTGGCCAGAGAGATTTTCAGGTTCTGTGCCATGACCTCCTCGCCCTGATTGATGTTCCCCTGCTGCTTTGCTTCGCGCACCATCATTTCTATTCTCTTGATAGCCTGTTGGCATCTTTGGAAGCCTCTTGTGATCTCTTGCGTCAGCTGCTCGATCTCGCGCTCCTCCTTCTTCTTAACGTCCTCGTCGTCAAAGCCTGGGAGAACGTGCTTCTGGTGTAATTGGTCGAGCTTGCGCGTCTGCTTCGCGATGTCTGCGAGCTGATCGGTAATCTCGTCCTGCACGTCTAGCCAGCGAGGCGGCAGCAAGTCCATCTCGATCACCGCATCGCCGTCGTCTTCGAAGGCACCGCTGGACATGAGCCCCTGTCGCTCCTCCGACATGCGTCTGCCGTCGCCGAAGCCATTTGTGCTCGGTCCGCCATAGCGCGTCTTCTTCTGGGGGTGGTGTGAATAGGACTGGCGGTAGGATATGAAGCTATACAGGCTACGTCAGCGAGAACACATTCAGTGCACAGCTCCGCAGCGTACAGGTTGGTCCGGTCTCGCCACATGGCGGGCAGGCGAGCTTCAACGCGCACTTATCATGGCAGTCGCAAGCTCCAATGGATCTCGAGCGCACGAGCAGGCTGGATCTTCGCAGTTCGCAATAGTTGCTTTTGACGGTTGGAGCCGCATCACCGCAGGAGCGTGATTGCTGGGGCCGGGCAGCATCCGCCCTTGCCGTTCTGGGCGGCCAAGTTCCTTAATCTCCAACACCGCTAAGTGCCCGTGCCAGAGCTCCACCAACTCCAGCCGCAAA
This sequence comes from Stagonosporopsis chrysanthemi, assembly GCA_022560025.1. NCBI lineage: Eukaryota > Fungi > Ascomycota > Dothideomycetes > Pleosporales > Didymellaceae > Stagonosporopsis > Stagonosporopsis chrysanthemi. Next base: position 80,749 of record JAFISE010000104.1, on the reverse strand, counting down.
CACGGCCAAACCTCCTTCACACCACACCGGGCCTATATATCCCCCCACAGTAGCCTGCACTTATTTGCCGCTTATTTACCGCTCTGCTTCACGCTTCCCCTACCAACCCACATCCCACAATTAACATGGTGTGTGAGCCCCGCGTTGCCCTCCGCGCCCATACCCCGCCTTGGAAATCAGCACAGCGCCAGGCTGCTGGCGAGCCTCAAGAATCAGGCTAGTGCTAACAGAATATCGCAGGCTGACTCTCTCACCGAGGAGCAAGTCTCCGAATTCAAGGAAGCATTCTCTCTTTTCGTAAGTACTTGTTATTTTCTCAACCCGTGTGCGGCGTGCGGTTGCCTGGTGGCCGCGTCCGCTCGTATCAACAACAGCTTGCTGACCGTCTCGCGAGTAGGACAAGGATGGCGATGGTTAGTAACCCCTCCCCAATCACAAGCGCACGACGACAGACGACACTTGAAGACCTTTTTCGATATTGTGCATTGCAAATGCCACGAACGTCATAATACGAGCCCCTAGTGTCTCTGCGCCGCGGCACAGCTTCATTTACCACATGGCACCTCCAGAAGCGCAAAGCTGACATTGCTGTCCTACAGGTCAGATCACCACCAAGGAGCTCGGCACTGTCATGCGCTCGCTCGGCCAGAACCCCAGCGAGTCTGAGCTTCAGGACATGATCAACGAGGTCGACGCCGACAACAACGGCACCATTGACTTCCCCGGTACGGACTCAGTTCTACAAGCATGGAGAGACTCGACTGACAGCGTCTTCTAGAGTTCCTTACCATGATGGCACGCAAGATGAAGGACACCGACTCCGAGGAGGAGATTCGGGAAGCATTCAAGGTCTTCGACCGCGATAACAACGGCTTCATCTCTGCTGCCGAGCTGCGCCACGTCATGACCTCGATTGGCGAGAAGCTCACTGACGATGAGGTTGATGAGATGATTAGGGAGGCTGACCAGGACGGTGATGGCCGCATTGACTGTAAGATGCCTTGTTTGCAAGAATAGGAATTTTGGCTAACAAACTGCAGACAACGAGTTTGTCCAGCTCATGATGCAGAAGTAAGCGGCGGAAACGCATGTTTGGATGATTACGCATACCATGACGGTGCCACGGCCAAGATCTGATTGTGACGAGTAATTGAGCGGGTTTCTACATATTGGGGGCCAATTCGCTTGCTCGCAAGACCCAGTTTGCTTATTCCATATCAACGTCTTCGAGAGACGACTCTATATCCTCAATCCATCTCTCCTGCGCCTTGCGTGTTTGCCCATCACTGTCTAAGCTGTGGGCTGCCGATACACTCATCTGCGACGCGTGTCTGCCCAAAAAGATCGACCAGAAGTTTCATATTATTGGCACAAAGATCCACAGGGCTAACCTCGTTCCTTGAAAGCAGGGTCTCGCAGTATGGCGGTGCACACAAGCTTCCACTAGCCGGTGGGCCCAGTGGCAGTGCTAGAGTCTGGGTGCAGCCATTCAGCTCATCACAGAACGAGACGTTATTTACGATCTTCTGCATCGCTGACAGTCATTATCCCTACTGAGTACTAATACAGGCTTTTGCCATGCTGTCCGTGGTAAACCATGCCTTCGCAAATTATACCCAAATCTAACGCCTTGCTGCACCGTAAAGTGTCTGGTGCTCGCGTCCAGATTACTGAACACCATGAACATAGAATCCATCACCAGATCTGAGCTAGCTGCTACCTCTTTGCAGCTTCCATGATGCATGAAGGAAGCTTCACTATATCTGCACCCTGTTGAAACGAGCACTCGCCATCACTGTCCCCATGACATCCCAAAGCACCTCAAAACCTGTACGGACTCCAACCGCTGTGCCGCCTTGGGAGCCCCATATGCCATCTACGTGGATCGTGGGCATGAAGCCAGTTCTACTGGCCATTGTTGACGCTCGTGAACCCCGCATCCCGCATCTTGGTATCCCCGTTCTGCGGCGCCTCGGGATGCGGCGGCTGCGCACCCGAGTACGCGCGCGGCCGCCCGCCCTCGCTCTCCGCAGGCGCAGGCGTGGGGCGCTCGGCATCATACGCAGGGTCGAAGTAGGCGCGCGGCGTGGGCGTCTGCTGGGCCTGTGGCTGCAGACCCGGCAGTGAGTGCAGCGGTGGCAGAGCGGCCTGGGTGCCGTTGACGGCAGAGTGAGAGGCGTGCGGGGAGGCGGAGGCGCCGATGCTGCTGAAGAAAGGGTTGGTGTGGCGTGAGGGTTCGGGCGTGCTTTGGGCGCTCGACATGGGGTTGATGGCGTGCGGGTGTGAGATGGCGAGGTGGGAGCCGTGCTCGCCGGGCGATGCAGCGTTCGGCGCTCCAGAGTGCGCTCTCACGCTGTCTGGAGCGGCGCCGGCGCCGGTGGCGGGGGGTGTGCCTTTCCTGTGACTGCGCTTGCTGCGAAGGGGCTTGTCGGTCGGTGTTGGGGGCGGGCTAGAGCTGTTGTCTGAATCGTCGAGGTTGTATTCTTGATGCTTTTGTAACCTGTCGAGGAGAAAGGCGCGCTCGAGGCGCATCTTTTGGATCCCGCGATTCAGGCGCTGAATGCGTTGTCTTGTGCCATCGTTGTTGTCCTCGATGTCGTTGATGCGCCGGCGCAGCTCGATGCACTTGCGGTAGTAGGCGGCCTCGACGGATGGTGGGAGATCTTTCTGCGAGAATGCTCTCGCTGCTGCTCGTCGATCAGTGCTCTGAAGCTACATGCTGGGGACAGCGCGACGCGCTGAAGTGCGAATGTGCCGTACCTTGTTGAGGCATGTTTGCAGGTTATCAAGCGCTTCGCAAGACGTAATCTTCTGTCTGGGGTTATGATTGAACGTTCTGAAGCTACAAGACTTGACGATTATTTGTGAGGAGGTAGTCGTCAACGTGGTTGGGAATGCGCCTAGAACAAGTGGATGGAACGCGGTTGTGTCTGGAGCTTCCACGGCTAGCTTCGAGGTCCGTGCCCCATGAACTTCCTCGAATCTCAGGTGTTGACTTCTCTTGTTGTTTCACACCTGTCTGCTTTGTAATATATTCTGCATTCTGAAGCATTTGGCACGACCCGTCGATGAGAGCCTTTTTAAGTGAAAAATCATCATGATGCCCATTAGCAATACTCTCAATCAGCCTTCGAACGCGTACTTACATGGGGTTTGCCGGTCAGATCTCTCACCTCTACCTAATGGTTCGTGTGCGTCAATTAACAAGTTCCTTCTTAACCACTATATGTGAGACTCCTTGCAGTAGAGTAACATATTGTGAGGCCAGTATTTGTCGCTGATCTTCTGGCTCACGATGTTCGATCCTGCCATAGCCCTCCATACTGGGGATCAGCCACAGTATCTTGCACAGCATGATACGAGCGTCCGGGTGACAGATTCTGTGGCGCAATATCTGCAGTCTGACACTCCCGAGCAGCCGTGCGGTTCATCTTTGGAGCCAAGTGTGCCCGCGCGCGATCATTTACCGGCTCGGGGTATCAGCCTTGTTTGGATACCGTTTACAAGTAGAAATCTAGCGCATGCGAAAGACTATCTGCCGCTTTAACCTTGATCATCTTGGTCATGACAGAAAACGTTCTGCTCGTTCAGCTAGGCAAGTAAATGACGTTGCAAATGTGAAGAATAATCTTGACTTGGGTCACCAGACCCTTCGTCTCTTCCATAGCGTCTCCGAGAACTAGCATGGGACGAGGTGTTACAGGCAAGTAAAGCATTAAACGTATCAAGGCAAGACTGACCGGGTGATAGAGTCTACACGCTGGCTTGGACCAAGTCATGTACGATGCCAATGAGATGATACAGTATACAGCCTGACAGCAAACCAGATTCACGTCTGCCAGCTCGTTCTTCAAAATTGCACCAGAGCTGCAAACCAAAGTCAGAAAGGGATTGGAGATGCATGCCTTCTTTTTCGACAGAATGTACCTCCAATCGAATGGCTTCTGTGGATACGACGTTCGCCTCGATGGAACCGGGGCCGTCGAAATGTACGGTACGCGTCCTGAGTAGACTTTGTTGTTATGTGGCATATTTCTGACACATGCGTAGCGCACTGGTCTCGCTTTGTTGTCAAGCAAACATACGACAAGCTTCAATCGAAAAGGACCTTCGCACCACATGTAACTAGCCATCACTCCAACGCTACTCATTGGAACGCCGACACCGTTATACACGGACCGCAGAGTCTGCGGCACGGATGGGAGTGGTATGAAATGGAATTCTTTGCTCGCTGGATGCAGTCTGGACCTGCAACACTCATCTGTTTTGATGTGCAAGAGAAGTGCCAGTTGAACATTCATTCTGCACTTTGTTCGCAGGAAATTCCTCCTTCATGCCCTTATGATTTGTTTTCGCTTGTCTCAGGATCACTCCTGCGGCTGTACGACGATTCGGTCTGGTCGCTCAGAAACCATATCAGTCAATGGGAAGCCGTGAGTCTTTCGATCACACTTTTTGGCCAGTGGCAGTGGAACTAAAATCTGACGCTAGAGGAGATCACAAGAGACTGATTGCGGCCTTTTGCACAAGATCGCGAGGCACGGAATGCACGTCAGCGAAACTCTCAGTGTGGCCATACGATCACTCAACAGCATACAACATGATCACGAGAGATTTCGTGCGACCAAACTTCCAGTCCCAGTAAACGCAATCAATCACTGGGATAGTATTGGGCGTCGCTTCAAGTTCCAGCACCGCTTCCTGCAAGGCTTACTTGACCGGTCTGACGCTAACAACGCCCGAATTCAGAACGAGATCACCCTTGTAAGTACATCAAATGGAGATGATCATAGAGATAGTTTCTTAGGCTCACAGCCTTAGGCTTTCAACGCTGCAGCCCAAAGAGATAGCAGAGTCCAGCTACAGATAGGAGAAGAAGCAAAGAGAGAGGCGTCAACGATGAAGGGAATCGCTGTGGTCAAGATGACTTTTTTACCAGCGACCTTCGTTTCCGTAAGCGCCTAAGCGGTCTGTCACATGTGCGTATCTGCTGACAGACCCTTTCAAAAGACAATCTTTGGCACCAATTTCTTCTCCTTTGAGGTTCAAAGGAGCGTTGGTGATTCCTCGTTTGCTGTTTCGCGTCATTTCTGGGTGTACTGGGCTCTTTCCATTCCACTGACCGTTGCAACTCTTGCTTTATGGTTTTATTGGAGCAGCTGGGCTGGGCTCTTGAGGCTCTCAAGATCCAAGGCTGGATCTCTTCAGATTCAAGGTGTTACCATGTGAGAGCACGTGTTAGATGCAGACGACTTACAATCTCTCTAGCACTATGTTCGACGGTCTGGTGGTTGAATAGAGACCTAGGTAAGCCCGACTGACGTGTCAAAGCGGGGAAATGGGAGGGCGTAGGTGACGAGGCTGAGATACAGTCAAGGGCTGGAGCTGCCTCATCTGAAGCGCTTTCCACTTTTGCCCTAACGACTTTAACAACCACTTCTACCAACAACTTGCTTCCAAAGTTTTCTTATCGAGGTTGTCGATTCAAGAACACAATCGTAGCAATGCACCCAAATCACCACTATACAATAGGATGGATCTGCCCCCTTCCACTGGAGATGGAGGCAGCAAGACTCGTGCTGGAAGATGAGCACCAGATCGGATACCAGCAAGCGTACTATACTGGTGGTCGAATCGGACAACACCTGGTCCTTATGGGAGTACAAAGTCAGATAGGACTCAATGCCGCATCAGCACTTGCGGCGAGGATGGCCGCTGGGTTCCCAAACATCAAATACTTCATCCTGGTTGGCATCGCTGGTGGCGTGCCTAGGTATGGGCAAGCTGGTGTGGCCTCAGAGATCGTACTTGGGGACGTGTGTGTCAGCTCACCATATGGTAATTATGGCGGAGTAATTCAGTACGACAGGGGCGCATGGGAAAACCAAGGCGTATTAAACTATCGTGGCTGGACGCCCGGCGTTCCTGCCAATCTGATGGTCGCAGTCAATAACCTCCGCGCGCAAGGCAGAGAATATCCAAACATCGCACAGGTCCTGATGCATATGCGGAGCAGACTCGATTTTGGGCTTCAGCACCAGTACAACGATCCGGGCCCGGATACCGATAGACTCTTTGTAGATGACTATCCACATCAAGGCGGAGTTGCAGAGGACTGCTTGACATCCTGCGACAAAGAGTTCATGACGAGACGCGATGCTCGAGGACACGCAGCCTGGCGCGTGGTGGATACGCCGTACGTTCACTTCGGCAATATTGCGTCGAGCAATCAGCTACAAATCTCTGCGCCAGAACGCAACAGGATCCAGCGAGAGCACGGCGTAATTTGTTTCGAGATGGAAGCCGCTGGGGTAATGCAAGAGCATCCGTGTGTAGTTGTGCGAGGCATCTGCGACTACGCAGACTCACACAAGAACAACGGCTGGCAGAGGTACGCGGCGGCTACTGCGGCCGCCTACGCTAAAGTGCTGCTGTTGTATCTGCCCGCGTATTAGCTGTAGCGCCTGTACAGCCGTTTTCTCCACAAGTTCGGGAATGTCTTTCAGATACGGAGTCAAGGTGCAACGGTGATGGGAAGGCTTGGGAGCCACGATACACATGCGCGGATTTCATCCTTTGGCTGATAGTTGCGTTTTTCATGTTAATGTTACGACGTTTCTTGTTCTTTGAAAAGTGCCCTGTCTGTGTTGCTGGCTGGCTGCTTGGCTCGCTCTCTATACGGATGATAAGGCAAATGTGGCTATTCACCAGCCGCCCCTGAATATACAGTGCCGCGAACATAAGTACTTGCATGTGTTGTATGAGCCACAAGAGATTGGTCAATACATGAGATTAGGCCGTACGATAGACTACTGCAAAGCCGCCAGGACGTGCATGCTGAAGGCTTTGGATCCAGAGTGCTCACAGGTTTAGAAAGAAAGCACGCATCCAAAACAAGTGCATACATAGTGATAAGAAGCCAGCCCAAAGCGGAGAATGCGGTCATCAATCAGGTCTAGCGCTGATGTTCGCTTAGATTCCACAATGGAGAGCAGCATTCGCAACTCTCAGCTCCCTTGGAATTTGCCAACAAACAAAATAATGGCCGCTCAGATATGGTCTCCGCTCAGGCTTCCTCTTCACGAACGCCCATAGCTCGCTGTGGTTCTGAGCGCTGCAAAGAGCCTGTAAACCCATACTGTACAGATAGGCTGGGATAGCGCGAGGCCAGGCAGACTGACAATAACTCAAATCTGACCCTGCCGAAGGCTGACGATGCTGTGGCTGCCATTGCATTTGTAGAGCTGTCAGCAGTTCGACGCCCTTGTTAGGCTGGAATGGAATCCGATAAGCTGCAGCAACTACCGAGCGAATCAGAAATGTGTGCGGCCCTCATTGGTGTCAGCAACCGATGCCCAGAGTGCTGTTGTACTATGCCTTATGATCACACTAGACCACGATATAAGCCTTTTGGAACTAGGCAAGAAGGCGAGAGGATCTAGACTACTGGCTTCTCACCCGTCAGTCTAAGATGAGACAGTACCTCGCGTCGCCCGCTATGTACATGTAAAAAAGGATACCAATTCGACCCTGGGCTTCCCATCTGCAGGCCCACTTCAGTCGAGCGTGAGCCGGCACGATAGAAGGAGACACAGGAATGGGAGCTGCATGTTTCTTCAAGTGTTTGGCATCCTTCCGAGATGTGTTGCTACCTCTGCCTGGTCAAATCCAAAACAACATCTGGCGGAGCCAGCAATTTTGAGGGTGCAATGTATGGTGCTATGAAGAAGATGCGGATTGCCTGGTCGGTGGTGATGAGGTGGAGCTGTAGTTGACTGAGGAACCTAATTGGTATGGAGTGCGCGATGTGACATATGAGTAAAATCGTACGACATATGTCATAGAAGCGAAGAGTTTCTAGGTTCACATAGGACGACCAAGGGATGCTGGAATTCCAAAAATTGGCTCAAAGGCCATGGGTATTTGTTCGGCATAAAGCTATCGTCGAACGGTCTATTACGAATTACAGGATATCTTTTCAATCCACCTCCTCATCTTCGAAGGCTCGGTCGAGCAGCTCAATCTGCTCCTGCTCGTCCGCACCGTCCGATCTCTTCCTTCATTCGCCCTTCCAGCCCTCAACAAGCACAACAGGGCCCTTATAGTACTTCCTGGCGCGCAGGACATAGTCGACCATGCTGAGAACAGCAACACCGACGAACATGACGGATGCCCAATTAAAGAACTCGAGAGTCGTGGGCGTGCTGTCAGGCCAGAAGCACCAGAAGAAGGCGTGGATGGCGTAGAGAACACCACCAAGGTTGACGGGGACACCAAGTCTGCCAAGGGACCAGGCGCAGACAGGGAGAGTCTCAGGGGCAGTGATGCGGCGCCAGAGAACTGAGCCGATGGAGAAGACGTAGGTGATCATGAGAGAGACCACGTTAAGAGAGATGACTGTATCATGGTCAGTGGACAATCGCTTGAGTGGGATGTGAGGCAGTCTTACTGGCATTGAAGGCGGTATCAGATCCGATGTTAATGAGAGAAAGGAGAATGGTGATGATGCAAGTGAATGTGACGGAGTTGGCAGGGTTGTCGAGCTTCTTGTCCACCTTGCCAATCCAGTTGCTGAAGGGCAGACCGTGGTCACGAGCAAAGGCCCATGTCTGGCGGGAGGTAGACAAGTTGTACGTCAATGTACCGGCGAAAATAAGAACAATGGGAATGGCGTTGAGCGCAGCGACACCACCAGGACTGACGGCCTGTGAGAAGACCCAGATGTGGGGGTAGCCAGAAGGATCGTTAAGGGCAGCGTCAAGGTCAGTGATCATGAACATGTAGCTGATCAGGAAAACGAGACCAATGGCACCGTTCATGAGGTAGGCGTTGATCATGGCCCTGGGGACGGTCTTTCCGGCATCCTTGACCTCCTCAGCCAAATGAGCAACACCATCAGAGCCTGGAGGACTGTTAGTGTGGATGTCATAAGCTTGGTGGCGCAGGACAACTTACAAATGCAGGCATAGATAGCAGAGATCTGGCCCACCATGAGCGAAAGACCGGTCGAGTTCCAGCCACCACCGTTCGTGATCTGGGTGAAGGTAACTTCGGCGGTGTTCCTGGGGTTCAGGGTCCAGAAGACGATGATGATAGCCAAGAAACCGAAAACATGCACCATGAGCATAACGTTCTGGAACAGCGGCATGGCCTTGGAGCCGTATACGTTCAATGCCCAAACCAAGATGGTGACAGCAATTACCATAAGAGTACCTTGCCAATTGGTGGCAGAGTAGTCAGGGTACATGACTGTGGCTGAGGACTGAATCAAAGTGCCGACCAGGAAAGGACCGGATGCTGTACCAGCCTGCCATGAGAGGGTTGACATCCATCCGGTGAAGTAGCTCAAAGACCTTTGGCATGAAGGAGGAGCAAATTCAGAAACCCAGTGGTACTGACCGCCAGCAGTCGGTGCCATGGAGGCCATCTCAGCGAGCGACAGCATGACCATGCTGAAGCCGAACCATGTCCAAACGAAACTCCAGATCAAACCTGCTGGGCCACCATCAAGAAGACCTTGGTATGTGGCGCTAATTGTTGGTCAGCTGTGTTACACAGAAGCAATGCGCTGACAGATGCTTACGTCAAGAGAACCTCCCACACACCTTGCAGAATGACTGTGAAAGCTAGTGCGGACAGCGGGCGGTAATTTCTCCTCAGCTCTTGGATCTTTCCCATGCGCGCCATGTCGCGGTTATCTGCTCGCGTGTGGCCCTGGATAGAACTGTGGTACTCATCGCCATTCTCGGCATACTCCAGGCTGTCGTGGTGACGATGTGAAGGCGTGGCCTCCTTGGGCATCACCACCGAGCTGTCGTACGAGGAACCCATCGTTCAGCTGGGGTGCAGGAGCGCGAATGCAGGAAGCGCCACGAAAAGAAGGGATGGAATAGAGAAGATGCAAATATGAGAAGACCTGCAGAAGTAGGCTCCTTTGCCTTGGAATACAATGTTGAACACCGTGCACTCTCTGCCGCCACTAGAAGCATGGCTTCGGCGATTCTTTATGCGCGAACGGCCTACATGCCAGCAAGGTGCATGTGAGCCGATGGTCCGGCATCCAACGAGATGTCGCGGACGGTTTCGCTCGATGCTGCCAGGATAAGTGGGACTACACAGCTGCCGTGAGCCAATCGGTCATCACGGGCCGCTTCCACTGGTCTGGGGCCCGACTGGGGCTTGCGTCGGCTGGACCCTTAGCCTTCATTTTGATGCGTGAGCCGCTCATGGGCGTATGATTTAAAGTGGAGGACTTGAGCTCCATCCCGCGTGTACATGGGAGGGCCTCGCGAGCATGGCGTGTCTGTTACGTGCGCTTAACACATGCCAGGAGTTGAACAGGGGTGTGAAAAATTCGCACGCAAATGCTCCGCGCGTGCATTCTGTATGACATGGGCGTCGCTGATCCGGTTCCTCTGAGCGGATCCTTCCTGGGCGCTGTTGGGGTCACGGTTTTTGGGCAGAACCAACAGTGATCGGCAGTGCGTTGTTGGGTACGATGGCGGCATTTGTACAATTGCAGTGAGTGCCGAGAAAATGGCAGTGCCGCTTGAAGCTGTTGTAAGGTTGAACCACCGTTTACGGGAGCCTTCCCGCTGTAATCCGTAAGGTGAATATCCGTTAGATTCCGCCGAAGGCTGGCGCTATAATAATGGCGGCCATAATCGCAAACAAAGCTCGGTACGAACAGTAACGTGTCGTAATAAGCTGATCTAAGGCAGTGATGCACATGAGCGAATGATGTGCCCCCGCTGCGGCGCTCCGACCATGTAGAGCTGCAAATGCGGGTATCAGTGTACCCCTGCGCTGGGTATGGCTGTCAACCCGGCTGGGTATCCTGCAGGGCAAAGAAGAAGGCGTGGAGCTGCTGCTTGCGGACCTGCATCTTGTTCACATCCACCTTCGCTGGCTGAGGTCAACCTTCGTTGCCTCGCTGACAGTCCTCAAGTCACTACGCGTCAGTCATGGCCGGAGATATCATACCACCACCCTTCCGGATCACAGATGAAGACAAGCGCGGGTTGATTGCCGTTACAGCTGGATGTACTTTGGCCTTCGTTTGGGTATGCTTTATCATCCGAGCATGGCTGCGTATGCAGGTCCGGGAATGGAGGTCTGACGATTACTTCCTCGCAGCAGCGACAGTGAGTTTAGAGTTGAATGCGTGGCTGCGGCACAGTTGCTGATGACTTGCGTAGTTCCTGGACACTGCCCAAACTGGTCTTGTGTTTCACCTTGTGCATCTTGGATTAGGCGGTCCCCAGGATGAGGTTCCTCAAGGTCAACTCGCTGCCATTGGGAAGGTGCGTCAACATTCTCACACAAGGTTTCGGCTGCTACGCCCCGCGGCGGGCGCTGGCGGTCGCGCGACCCACCCGCTTGACCTAAGAGACGACTCTGACAACCATCACAGCAAGGCTTCGCATCACAGATCTTCTATATCCTTACATTATGGACTACCAAATCGTCTATCTTGCTGCTCTACATGCGGTTGTCACCCAGCGGTGCCCACAGAATCGCATCGTGGACAATGTTCGGGGCGTCTGCGATCTGGGCACTCGTTTCGATTGTCCTCATCTCCATTCCGTGCAATCCTGCCCAATTCTATACGAGCAAAGCCGGGAAATGCACTGATATGGTATGTATATCGTCGCAATTACAACAACCATTAAAGGCTAATAAGCGTGCGTTGCAGTGGCCCAAATGGCAGGCCATCACGGCTCTTGACATTGCTACCGAAGGTCTGATCTTTGGCATTGCCGTACAACTTGTATGGTCACTACATATGCGATGGAAGACCAAGTTTCTCGTTGTCTTCGCCTTTTCTGCGCGCCTTCCAATCATACTCATCGCGGCTATCCGACTCTACTACTTCCACCAAGCGCTCTCCGACACGAATGTCACGTACGCAAGTAGCTTCTACCTGGTCGCCAACCAGTGGCAGATGAGCTATGCCATTATTTCGCTTACGATCACCGGCATGGGCCCTTTTTTACGCCCTTTCAACAAGGACCTGATGACGAGCTACGTAGCGAAACGATACGCAAGGGATGGCAACGTTATCGAGTCGCGGTCCGGAGGTTCCCAGCCAAGCTATCAGATGAGTCGCCTTGACAACGAGGAAGCTGCACCAGCACGAGTGAGAATGCGCCAGCGCAGTCGCTCTCGGACTGTGGCTAAGGCCCCTTCTCCAGAGCCCGGTCAGATCTCGCCCACCTCGCAGACTTCCATCATCCGATCGGCGGAGCCGCCGACCTTTCGTCCACAGCATGAGGGCCTCAGACATGATGCCGAAGTATGGGTCGGAAATCGCACATCGAGTGTGCGGGACCAGGACGATGTTTTTAGACATCTGAGCGACGAGACTCGATTGGTCATTACGAAAAAGACAGAAATGAAGGTCGAGCGCGACACTGCTAATTAGACTCAGCGAAAATAGCGCTGGCCGTTTTGCGCACCTGTTGCTATGGATCGATACCCCCTTACGTACTGTTTATTGTATTACCAATCTATTTATTCGAATTTTGCAAATACACGCACAAAGATGGCAATTCGAGACATTGACTTTTTGCTCCCAAGGTCAGCGATAAGGACCGATTTCCACGTGTGCTTGCTGGCCTTGTGATCGACAAGGCTGGGCGCTGGGCAGCAAGTCTCGCCACGGCTACGCGGCTATCCATGACTCGCGCATGGACAGGACCTCGCCTCGTCGTAGTATACCTGGTAAGTGCAACAGCTTGACCAGGGGCGGCAGCGCCTCGTTTGGGAGTGACATGGCATGGGTGCTAACACGGTTCCAGCCGCCACAGCGGAGATTGCCAGCGACATAGTAGTGGCGAGCAGACTCTGAGCGTCGTTGTGAGGGGATGGTGCAGATGTCGAAGTTCTAGTCCCGGAAGAATTATGTATGTCTCTCACATTGTGTAGAACTAGTCTAGAATGCTGTGCATTGTTCGACACGGCTGCCGATCGCGTTGTCGGCAGTTGCTTCGCGACCACCGACCGCGAAATTGTCAGCAACGTGCATCTTGAGATGAGGTTGAGGCGGCACGGAAGCGTCGGGCTCAGAGACGTGACAAGTGTCGCTACATTGACTCCGACAATTCAGTCAGCCACACTCGTATAGGAAGGACATGAAGGCACCGGAGATTTGTTGTTATGTGGCATAGGCGACGATCTCTGCAGTGGGTATGTGTAACGCTGAAACAGGATGGAAATGGTCACGATATGTTTGCAACAAGACGTGCTTCCAAGATATGGAGACATCAGGCTTTTCAGCTAACTTGATCAGATTGTTCATGACACAGTCGCTGCGATGTTGCTAACATATAAGACGATGCGGCCTTACTCTTCGGTCCGCAAGTTCGATGTTGCGCCGCAGGTAAGCTTCTAGGCGAAGACGTAGCAGGGGATGCCGTACTGGTGCGTTGTTAGCGAAAGGCTCGTCAATTGCAGGCTCACATACGTTTGTGGGGACGTTGAACTTGAGGTTCTTGTCCAGATCCGAGATTTGCTGAATCTCCTCCGACTTGAGGTCAAAGCTCGTTACGTCCAAGTTCTGTTGCAGGCGGTTCTGCGAGTTGCTCTTGGGAATGACGGAAAGGCCACGTTGTGTCGACCAGCGAAGGAGAACCTGTGGGAATTGTCAGCTCGGTTACACCTGCAATTTCTCTGAGATGATCTACCTGTGCTGGTGTCTTGCCATGGGCTTCTGCGATCTTTGCGATGACTGGGTGATCGAACAGCAGGGGTGTGTCTGCGGCAACCTTCATGTCGCATTCGAGGAATGACTGAGGCCCAAAAGATGAGTACGCAGTGACAGCAATACCGTGCTGCTCAGCGAGCTTAAGCAAGTTAGGCTGGACATAGTAGGGGTGGTGCTCGATCTGGAGTGTCGCAGGCTTGACTTTCGCATATGTGAACATGTCAAGCAGCAGCGCACCATTGTAGTTTGAGACACCGATGCTCTTCGCAAGGCCCTTCTTCTGAACCTCCTCCATCGCCCTCCATGTGTCCTCAAGCCTTGCGTTGCTGTGCTCGATCTTGGTGCCGGCATCATCGTTGTACCAGCCGGGAGGGTAGCGCGTCGCAGGGTCCACGTACTTTAGTGCTACAGGGAAGTGAATAACCCAGAGATCGAAGTAGTCAACGCCCCAATCGGCGAGCTGCTTCCTGGTGATTGGTTCGACCTGGTCATAGTCGTGGAAAGACTGCCACAGCTTGGAGACGATGAACAAATCTTCACGCTTTACAAGGCCCTCCTTGATGGCGCGCGCAACACCCTCTCCAGCTTCCTTCTCGTTACCGTAGTCTAGACCCAAGTCAGTCTCCTGATTCATGTCTTTGTAGTCGCAATTTCACAGCCAGTCGCACACATTTCCATATTGGAACGAAGGCTTGCTTTCCAAGCGTACTAAGGCGCGCCTCACATACCACAGGCTCCATCGAACAGTCTGTAACCGGTCTTGATGGCATTGTACACGGTGTCCGCACATGTCGCGTTGTCGACCTTCCACAGACCAAATCCAACCTGAGGCATCTTGTTGCCATCGTTGAGCGTGACGTAGGGGGTGTTGGCGGCCATTGTTGCGAAGAAGCTGCGGCTAAAGGGTCTCGGAAATCGCTGTACAGCAGGACGAAGCTTCGGTGCTAGAGCAGGAACTGAAGGTCTGAAAGATGCAGAAAATTGCCTAGCTGACACAAAAGAGCAGACTCGGGGGACTTTTGTAGTTGCGCGGCAGCAGACTCCAACAAGCATGACCTTTTCAAACTCTTGGTTGATGCAAGAATTTGGGCACCTGTCCAGTATATACAGCGCGCTAAACACGAAATAAACACGGCCTGCGTCTTCTACCGTCCAGCTAGAGTGTCTCTTTATCCTTGGTGGATAAGCTTCCGTATGCATTTACCCTTCCTCACCCAGAGCCGCAGATGTTGGTTGCGGTTTCTACATGAACCCCGCACTGCGTAGATCATCTTGCAGCTGCTGAGATAGGAGCTCCTCGATGCCGCAAAGCAGTGAAAAGATGGGAATCGGTGTGAGTAACTGCTTTGCAATCTATTCCCAAAGCCAGTGATCAGAATCCCATGTGCGATGGGTGAATTGCTTCCTTACAATCCGCGGTTGTTGTTCTTGGTGGGGCGTTTTATCGCGATTTGCCCAACGATCTCTCTGTCGCGACTGATAGCGGCTAATATGCTTCGAAGCACCGGTTAATACTCGCTGAGGGTTGGTCCATAACAGACGCTATCGGAGCAGACACGACCGCGCGATATGTGGACGTTTTGAAGTCGATGCCTCAGGGTCTGAGCCAACTTTGTCGCGGGTTACGGTAAGGCGGGCCGCACACTGTCAGGGGTGCTGATCATCTGCGTGGGATGTGTGGACTTCGTGCGGAGCACCGAAAATCGTATGTTGTGTGGAGTCTTGAAACACGACCTGAACAGTGCACTATACACAGTACCTATGTCTGTGGTTCATGCTTCAATCCCTTTCAATAGCGTAATTGTGGTTCGACCTGAGTGGAGACCTATTCCGTATAACATTTGCGGGTTTTGACGACTCAACAAGTCGATCACGATCGTGATAGAAGCTCGGATGATATCATAAAGTTTCGACTGTAGCCAAGGATATCATACACCGACATAAGACCATGTGAGTATTATAGATTAGAAAACATTCCATGGTGACGCGTTCGCAAAGGTTGTCTTTATACTGTAGTGTTGTGAATATGCATTGCGATGCTCGGATCACGAGCGCTGCCCAATTGAGTTATTCAAACATAGCATCCAATTCCGTCGCTAGCGGTAAAACCTTCCAGCTGGAGAACTGATTGTGGACGTCCCCAGAAGTTGAGCACAACTGCATCACATATAGTAGGGAAATTCGAAAGCAGCAACTTAGACCATGAACTACGACTTCCGAGGTCAGATCGAGGTGCCGGTAACAATGCTGTTTAAGAGAGGCAGCTCACCAACACCCGCAGGAGACAGTTAAACGCGAGCACCATCGAAGAAATTGAATGCAACAGCAAACCCCTCAACATTACCAGTTACCGTCAATCGACCAGATTCTGGAGGGTGAAGCTGTTCTCCAAAACAATAAATCCATCCGGAGCAGCACCACTCAGCATACTGTCAAAGCCACCGCCCGACCACCCTTCGCAATGGCTTCCTCAACCCCAATAACACATATCGTGCTCTTCAAGTACCGCCCCTCCATATCCTGGACCGACTTCCAGGCCCACTTCACCGCCTTCCAGGCCCTGCGCACCCGGTGCCTGCACCCCTCCACAGGGAAACCATACATGCTCTCCATGCGCATGGGGCAGAACAACTCATGGGAGCCCTTCAGCAAAGGCATGACGCACGGCTTCATTCTCGAATTCGCGAGCCAGGAGGACCTGGACTACTACCTGCTGCACGACGCTGTGCACGCTGAGTTCTCGCGCAGCGCGAAACCGCTGATTGAGGATAGCGTCGTGGTGGACATCAAGGACGGGGTCTTGTTTGGGCCTAAGCCGCGCAGGCCCGTCGGCGAGGGCGGCGTCTGGAAGGGCGTGTGTCACTGCGGCGATGTGGGGTGGGAGGTGCGCATTGCGCCGGAAGAGCAGCTGAGGCATATTGTGTGCCATTGCGATACGTGTAAGAAGTTGGGTGGTGGGCCTTATAGCTGCAACTACATTGTTTCGCGGGAGGCGTTGACGATTCTAAGAGGTCAGGTGGGAGAGTATAAGTACACGGGGGCAAGTGGGAAGGACGTGCATTGTTTTTTCTGCCCAAGGTGTACCAGCCATGTTTATCATCATCAGGATGCGATGCCCGAGAAGGTTGTCGTGAGGACGCTGTTACTAGACGGTGGGAATGAACTTGAGGCTGGTGGGGAGATCTTTGCGCAGGGGGCGCTGAGCTGGGCGCAGGATCTGAGGAGGTCGTTGGCTCAGCCAGTGCCTGTGAAGAGTGATGCAAAAGGAAATAGTGCCAATGGAGTGAATGGACTTTGAAATTCTGGTTGCAGCGGTCGACGTCAAACATAGTCTTACATTAAATTGCTGTTGCTTGTCGTAATACTTAGCAGCCTACCACTTGATTTCTGTGATAAGCTTGCCCTGGTTTCCTCCTGAGAAAAGTGTTGTCCAGGTCTTGGGCACATCCTCAAACTTTGTAGGCACGACAGTCTCGCTCTCGGGATCGATCTTGATCTTGCCATCCTTAACGCCCTGACTGATCGCTGCGAGCATTTCTCCAGCCTTGTTCAATCCATCAATGACGATAAAACCCCTGATCTCCAGTCTGTTGGCGATAATCTCGAACCAGTTCTTGATGCCAACGGTAGGGTCGTTGTATGTGGCGATAGCACCGCAGGCAGCGACACGACCGAACTTCTTGATACGCGAGAGCATGAGGTCGAGCATCTCACCACCGACGTTGTCGAAGTAGACGTCGACAAAGCCCTCAGTGGCCTTCTTCAGGTCCTCCTGGAAGGTAGCCGACTTGTAGTCTACGCACACATCGGCTCCGAGGCTCTCAACCCACTTGCACTTCTTCTCGCCACCGGCGATACCAATGACCTTCTTGCAGCCGATCAGGTTCTTGGCAATCTGGACGACCATGCTACCAGTAGCACCAGCAGCGCCTGATACGACAACAACGTCGTCCTTGGTTGTGCGCACTACGTCCACGATTCCATAATATGCTGTGAGGCCTGTGCCACCGAGGGAGCCAAGGTAGCTGGTGACGCGAATGCCAGCCTTCTCATCAGCAGCGACGGCGCGAACCTCGCTCGCGTTGATGACGCCATAATTTGTCCATCCCAGCGTACCGCTAACAAGTGTGCCCTTCTTCAAGCTGTCGGAGGTCGACTCGATGACCTCTCCGATACCGAACGAGCGCATGACCTCGCCCTCCTTGACGGGAGGAACGTAGAGACGCTCCGGATCCATGCCTTTCTGGATCCATCCGCGCTGTGCAGGGTCGTTAGATAAGTAAAGCGTCTTGACGAGAATCTGATCGGCACCGAGCTCGGGGAGTGTGGTGTTCTCGAGCTTGAAGGTAGCGTTGTCACCCTCAAGGACCGGGTCGGCGGTGGGAGGGTTCGACAGAACCCATTGCTGAGCTTGTTGGCCAGGCATTGTTTGTGAGTTTGGAGGTTGAAGTTGACCGTGGAGTGGGGAGAGTGAATAACGGACTGGAGCGCGGGACAGCAGCAGAGTATATCTATGACAAAGTGCAGATCTTACAAATTATTACACAAACCCGCAACGAAGACTGCTTGCGATTACCAGGTGAGGTTCTAGCGGCTCCAGCGCTCGAGATGCGGTGAACATCGGCTTCTAGATGCGTCGACCGGCAAGAACTTTTCAGGGTGCCCTTGCAGTGTGTAGACTCAATTGCTAAGCATTATAATCCGCTACTTTTCCGAAGCAAGGTGTTAGTTCATATAGCAGCGTCTTCAAGAGCGATTGGTGCGGTATGATGAAGTGTTTGTGGGCTCTGCTCAGCGACATTGCGGACCGAAGGTAAGCATGACGCAATCATTTCAAACGCCACGACTCGAGAGCTATGTAGACGTTGAGTCGGTCCTTCCACTGTAACGGTTTTATAACGGACAAGTCCAGCCTGGACCGTCTACAAGGCGGACCTACAGTATGAATGAATGAGAATATCGGTTGCCACACCGAGATTTCTGGAGATTTTTCAGTGGTCAGTACCTACTTCTAACAGATTCTATTGGTAACCATGTAATCGACACCGACACCGACACTCGTATTCTTGTTCGTTCATGGTCCCCCCTTGTAATCATCTAGGCGGTAGTGACACCCAGGAACGGTGGGGTTGCTGCTTGTGGCGTTAAGTTTGCGGGAAGGCTGAGAGTATCACGAGCACTACAATGTGTCGACACAGAATCTTGAGCACGAACTTGCTTTAAGACCAGTCCCTTCCTTGTTTGATGGCATATGATATATTATGTAGTAGTCTTCCTTGCCTTAGAAGCATTCAAGCCTGGCAAGACTCAGCTTTGCCTACCAAGGTGGAATTGAGGCAGCAAGTCAGCTAGGTCAGCGTGGTACCCCACTGAAGTGAAGCATATACAAGGAGGGTTGGAGTGCTTCCGTCTAGAGTAAGCAATACACTGGACATCATGTGTCACTGTGTTGAAGTAATCCGCGCTTTGAAGGTTGTTCGTCATCTGGATCACAGCGAGGTCATGATGTGGCTTTTCGATCAGAATCCGGTTCATTTGTAGACCTATTATACAGCATGTGGATTCCCAAGACAAGCGTAACCCAAATGGCCCCATGCACACATCAGGTATCAGATATCGAATCATATGCTTTTCCAGTCTTCCCAAGCAATGAGCCGTTGAACGGAAGAAAAAAAAGACGCGAGGTATAGGTGTCGTGGCACGGTCAGTGCTCAGCGCTCAGCGAGCGAAATTTATTGGTGGTATAGAGAAGGATACGACGGCGGGTAAATTATGCAGTGAAACGGCGAGCCACCTTGGCCATGACTGGAGGGCTGATTAGCTATGAGGAGAATGGAGGCGTGCATTTAACATACCGTGCAGAGCAACAACGCTGAAGATGAAGACAACAGACAGAGTCATGACAACGACCGGATCAACCTTGAGACCGGGGGACTCGTCAGTGTACAGCCCTATCAGTACATGTCAGCATTGCTCGACTGCGCAGCTCACTGTGGAAGCTGTTTTGCCCTTGGTTCTTCCAAGCAACTTGCTGCTGCGGTGTACGCTGCACCAACTCTCTTGGTGGAAAGCCATCAAGGCTAGGATAGAAAACTCACTCAGCATAGTGCTTGAGCTACCACCGGCACCGGCGGCCCTTGTGCTGCTTGGTCGCTGGTTGGAGACCTTCTCAGCGCGGTCGGCAGCGGCCTTCCTGCGCATGACGGTGGCAGGGCCACCTGGAGGCTTGGGAGACGCAGGGCGCGCTGTTGTCGAGCCGGACGCGCCATTGTTGACGGGGGAGGTGGGGCGGGGTGCAGACTGTGGGAAAGGTGTTAGTTGCTGTGCACTGAAGTTGTTGCTTGTAGCATGCGACTCATGAACACCTAGACATCGCACTGAGTGGCCTGAACGAGAAGCAATAGAACAGCGCCCAGCACGATAGGAGGACGCACGACCGCTGTTGTCGCCATGAGGCATTGCGTCGCTGTCAATAATTGCGGTTGCGTTTGCACGACCAGCAGCCATCTGTCCTTTGTGCGCATCACGCAGTGTCCAATTGACCAAAGAAAGATTATGAGCTCACCATGTTGTTTGAGTGCTGTAGAAACCGGGAGGAGAAGACCGAAGGAGCGACGTTGGAGGTGGTGGACGTGTGAGGGTTGTAGTGATGGTTGCTCGTCGGGGGCTCTTGCTAACGAGAGGCCACGCTTCTGGAAGCTGCGAGCCGGGGTCAGGGTTAGCTTAGCGCGACCGCAAATGCACAGACGCAGCATTTCACCACGTCCCTTTCATCGGCCCTGCGTTACCCCGGACTGCAACAGATGGTCAAGGCGTGATTGGCTGAAGCTCAGAGTCCACAGCTCACTCTACCATCGGCCTCACTCATTCCTAAGCAAAGTAGCCCGAATACCACTTTTTCGCATTGTTCCCAGATGTGCCAACCGTAGCGTCTCAAGATTACAAGAGTTGGAGCAAATTCGCCAACCCATGTCGCAGACATCCCCAGCCGAGCCCAATCATGTCGTGAGACTAGTACTTGAAGCATAAAGGACAAAAAACCGCAAAAACTCCCCACCAACCGACCCATAAAGCGACCCATAAAGCGAAAGAACCGAGGTCAACCTTGACCTCACAAATGAACACCCCATGTAACCCACACGTGAATGGTATATCATCTCCAGCCAGACCCAGATGCAGACAAACGCGCCGTAGAAGCATAACTGGAACCCAGGGTAATTGTTCGCCGACCACCCATAACCTGTTTTCCACCTGTGGATATTCATTGGAAAGCCGACACGAATGCCTAGGACACCTTAAATGCAGAAACTCCGGATGTGCATCAAGACTCCCTAATCAAAACTCCGTTCAGCCCCAGACCGAGGCCTGAACACCCTGATTGGATGTGTTGCCCCAGGGGCCGTTGTTCCAGATAGCAGCACCCTTGTCGGTGATCGTCGACGAAGGGTTCAAAGAAGAAGATGTAGTAGCGACATTTTTCTGTTCGCTGACATTGTAAGCATTGTAGCTGAGCGGCGAAGGGAGAGGTGTAGTGGCCCGCTTGCCGAGGGAGGCACCAGCCGGCTGATGCTGGCTAGAAGTAGGGCGCGTGCCAATTGGTGCGACACCAGATCCGTTGGCCTTGTTAGGCCCAGCAACGGGAGGAGAGGCGCCAGGGGACGAGTTGGAGGTGCGGCTAGCCTGTTGCGCCTCAAAGAGACCAAAGGCCGGGTTCTGGTGAGAAGGCGACGAGTTGCTGTTGGACCGGGTCTCCTGTGCTCCACTTGCCGCGTCCTTGTCAGCTCGTGGGGGCATTTGAACAGTGGACTCGCCGGTCATGGTCTGTGCCTGCGTGCCAAAGGGGTCGAAGGCCAGAGGCGAGGCTCCGCGGTTAGCGCCGGCGGACTGGACTCGGACGTCCTGGCTGGAGGTGGGGTTGTTACTGTAGAGGGCTGAGTTCTCGCCGTACAGGGCACGATGCTGGCGAGCGATGAGTTCGCGGCGGTCGTCTTCATTCATGGTATTGGGGCTCATGGAGCGGTCCGATTTGGATCCAGATCCCGAAACGTCTATTATCCTAGTCAACCACTGTCCTGCCTCTATTGTTGCCCTGACTCTGAGTCCTTACTTCTGTGATATTGCTGCTCCTGGTGGTAGTTGCGCAGCTCACGCTCGCGCTGAGCAGCCATCCGTCGCTTCGCCTGTGCCATCTGGTCCGCGTCGTTCGGTCGGGGCACAAAGCGCTGGTTCTGGTAGAAGCCCTGCGCGTTCGAGGCCGAGTGGGAGCGCATGCCGTCGTACTCACTGACCGAGTGGTGGCGCTGCTGGCCACCGTAGCGAGCGTCTGCGTCGGTCAGTCGAGGTTCTCGGTTTAATGTTGCTGTGCTGGCGTACCTTGCTGCTGTGGCTGCTGAGGCTGTGGCGGCTGCTGCTCGTGATACGGACGTGGACCACCCATCACGGGCATCGACTCGCGGCGGCTGCCACCCGATGGGGTCGGCGCTGGAGGGAAACCGCCAAATGGCTTTCCACCCTTGGCGAGGTTCTCAGCGGCGCGCTCGACTTCTGCAGAGGGTGTGTTAGTCAATTCCTTGACCCATGTCGAGAAGCGTGCCCCTGCCATGTGCTGCCACCGGTGGTAGCTGCCCAACACAGTACTGACACGTCCAACGCCCACCTCTCGCTACGACGTACCGTCAAACTGCGCGACAAACGCGTTGGCCTCGTCCCGGTTCACGGTCGAGCTGGCGCCTGAATCCATGTTACTCGGTGTCCTGCCGCGGCTGTATACACTGTGCCCGGTACCTGAGCGGGAAGGTGGCTGCGGCTGCTCCCATGACGGTTGGCGGCCGGGGGCAGGCGCAGGCCAGGAGGCGTCGTTGTAGTAGGACATGGCCGGCGGAAAGTGAATTCGTTACGGCGGCGGGCGTGGTTGTCGGTCGGCGGTCTTTGGGGGCGGCAGTCTGAGACGGATGGAGATGTTCCGAGAGAGCAGCAAAGCCCTGCTGCACACCGTGTCAGAGAGAGACAGTCAATTGCAGGGTAAAAGAGCGGAGTCGGTCGGTCGGGCGAAAGTATGCACGGAATGGGGGCGGGAAATGAGATCGAGACGCGGAGGCGCAGAATTTTTGGCGCGCTCCTAAAGTTGCGGAGATGGTTGAGATAGGGCGCTGCCGCTTACCGAGAAATGCAACTCCAGACTCGAGACTCGACGTAGACGCAGCAAAAAGGAACGACGGCGGTTTGCAGCTTCGCTCCACAGAGATGCAGGCGAAGTGACCGAGGGGCAGCACAGCTGAGCGGGAGTCAAGGAAGCGTTGGTACGGGGAGACTCGCGGAGCGGGTTCGAAGGGGGATATTCCTCACATACATATTAGTCGACACGCTAACCCTGGCCAAGCGCTCAGGCCCGTGGGTCGTGAGGAGCGGAGGGAGATTGAAAGATGCAGTTAGCCTCGAGTTCGCGCACGCAATCAACTGATGGGCCGGCGTCCACTGCGCTGCCGGCTCTTACGCTGGCACGGCGGGCACGGCGGGCACGGCGACCCACAGCAGTCTCACAGCGCCATGGCCGTCGTGTCTTGCACCTCCAGCACCGCCAGTCTGCAACCGCCGTCCGGCGACGGCGACGTGCACAGGGTCAGAGTTTGCGGGCATGACGTTTGTGGCAGCTGCAGGCCATGCTCCATTTTGCGGGAGACGCAGGCCAATGCAGCCTGCGCTAGCGATGTGACTGTCGTCGAGCACCACCAACAGCCCTTCGTTACAGGGCCACATAAATTCCCGCCATGCCGCACTTGTCTCCCTGTCAGCCGCACGTGGACCCTTGGCTGAGATCCCTCTCTGTGCTCTGATATACCCAGCAACCGCAGCTGGCCACGCGCAGCCAGCTGGCCGTCTGCATCCAGCGCCTGCGAACCGCCGCGTTCGCAGCCTGACGATCAGCTCTGCCAGACGCATGGCTGCAGCAGAGTTCAGAAGAGATGCATGCCATGCCATCCTACACCCCCCCTCCCCCCCCACCCACCCTGGGCCTAACCATGCCCGCATAGGCCACGACGTCTGCGCCGTCCGTCTCCGGCAGGAGGATGCAATCGTCAGTTGGCAGCGTGATCAGCTCTGCCCTCCTTCATCGTAGACTACTTCAAGGCAAATCCACTACAGTGCGGGGCTGCTACCGCGTCGTTGGCGTTATCCAATCAACACCACCTGTCGGAGGAGACAGCGGCATGTGGCTGCTGTTGATGTGCATTACTACATCCGAAGCAAGAGACTGACTGAGGAGCAATCTGGTCGGCAGCGCGTATGTCTTCTTCCGAAGACACTCTGCCATCCTACATACGGGAACGGGACATCTCGGTCCTCTTCCATCGAACCGTCGTAGCTGCCGGAACGGGCTTGTTTCCGAATGAAGACGGAGCGGGCCTGAGAGCATGCACGCGCCCACCATCTGCTCTGCGGCGTCTGCGGTTGCAGCGCTTCTGCGCTCCAAATGCGCAGTCTGCAGCAACGTGCACACGGTAGCAGGCCGGGCTCGCAGCTCACAGTTGCACGACCCGTGTGCTGCTGTCCATGTCGAAATGTGTTGCCGATCTTTCTGATGTCGGTTCTTGGGACTATGTACAGCACAACAAACAAGCCCATCGTCTGAGCAACCCAGCAGCGCTATGTTCTACTTATCGTTTATGATACGGCCTGTTGGCGAGCCTCATCTGACCAGCATAGCGGTTGACGACGTCGATGCAACGTGCCCGTGCCAGCACAAGTAAGTTTTGTAGCGGCCCGGCTGCACCTGCCGCGACTGCCCATTCTCCAGTAAAGGCTGCTGCACAGCCCATGTGTTGTCACGACTTTCCAGACGCACATCCCGAAGTAGTCAAACTTCACAACTGCTTCTCTCGATCGGGTCCAAGTTCGCCTGTCCCCTCTCGCTCACCATCGAATTGCATTCCGTCGTGTCTTATTGTGTGACCAGATTGTCAACCCTTGACAGCGCGGGATAGGCCTCTCGTCACGCGCTTTCCACGGATGACATCGACACCAACAGCAATCAAGTTCATTGTTCACGTACCAGGTTTGAAGACCACCAACCACCAACCACCAACACGTTGAGACAGACGCCATTTGCCTGTGAATGCGCTTGAAACCCTTCCTTTCTCCAACAAACAAACAATTTCTATTCTCATTGAACTGATGTCAAACGCCATCACTGACGGATGATCCTGACATCAGACACGTCTGACCAACACTTCAACATCCAAGGGCCTAAGACCGGGATTAGGTGATGGCTGTCACAATGGAAGTTTTGTCCCCACTCCCTGGGTCTGCGCCGCACAAACAGAGCCCTGGCCATCTGACGTAGAAGGTAAACCTGCACAAGGTCGAAAGTTTATTTGCCCTTAACACGGTCCGTTTCCCAGTGATGAAAAAATCACCATCTTTTGCTCACTGCCGATAATCCTCAAGAAGAGCAGGTCGAGAGCTGTACTCAACATGACCTTGACGACCCTCTCGCTACTAAACCTTCCTCCAGAGTTGATTCTAGAGATTGCCAACTATCTACCAGCGGACGGCATACTGGCTCTCAAGTTCACACATCGAGTGTTAAATTACTCCCTGCCTCTGGCGACTTTATTGCGAAAGCAAACGCTGTCGCGCTGTGCTCGCCTCGCGGTCCGCGGCTACCTCGCAAAGCCGACTCTAAATCCGACTCATCAGCGATGTCTTTTATGTAAAGCAGTGTATCCTATGAAGAACTTCAGGTCTTCGAGCAGCCCAGCATGCGCACCGTTGTCGTTGTCCACTGGCGTTGAGCAGGCCCAGGTCGTCGAGCTGCCGCAAAGGCTCTGTGCTTGGCACGTTGGCCGTCTGACACGGATTGTCCACACCGAACCGGGGGGAAGAAATGAATGGATCGACAGCATGGAAGAGATGTGTATGCACTGTGGCGCTGTTCAGTCGTGGTCGAAGTGTGATTGCAAGTGTGACAGCTGCTCAGTCAGAGCCGTGACAGCATACACTCGGTACCTGAACAATAACGTTGAGTGTAGGACGTTTGTCTTCTACAGAAGAACTGCTGCCAGCAGTGTGGTAGGACCGCATGCACCTGTAGGGGATAAGTTGTTCGTTCGAGAGACGTGCTCGGAGCCAGGTATGTACTCAAGGTTATTAAGAACCCGGGACCGCGCCAGACACTAACGGGAGCTTAGCAGCCACCGAGCTAAAACCAGTTATCCATATGCGAGTGCGGCACTCCTCTCAAGAGGCAACATGCGGTCTTGACGGGGCCAAGACCTGTACGGTTATGAGCCGCCCTACAAGTACCGTTCCCGGTACCTTTCTGCCTAAGACTCAAGAGATATCATAGATCGGTATTCCATTACTTCAGAAACTGTCATTCCACATAGTGAGAGCCGTGGTAATAGAGTCATGTGGCCGTTACGTTACAGGTCGTCTTTCTCCTAGTATTTTTGCTTCTCTCCGACCGCAAAGCCGGTGTCTTCCGCTGTGTAGCTTCCTTTTTCAATATCTCCTCTACTCGATCGCAGGTCCTTTAACTCTGTGCTCCAGCTTCTTACGGTGACCAGTGCCCACCACTGCGCGATCATGAGCACCAGACCACCGCAAGCAACGCCGACTTGTACCAGTCCAAAGCTCCGCGAGCACTCTAAGAACCAGTCTTCATCCCAGCCGAACCCGGCATCAATGTCTCGGCATATCGCTCTCTCGTCTATCCGCCAGCTCGGGATCACCGGATTTATGTAACGGAGATCGAACGGGAGGAGAGTGTTCAGGAGGGCGAGCGTGATGAAGGACAATGTAGTGGCGTGGACTAGAGTGTAAGCTGACACGAGCTTGGGCATTAACTATAGATGCGTGTCAGTAGACAAATTCAAGACAGCCGGTCCTGCCCAAGCATTTTGTGAAGCGCGTGTCAGCGCTGTACGAGATTGCTTACCCTCACTGCGCCTACTAGTCCCAGCACGCTCACGACTGCAGCCAGTCCATTATACATCAGCGACCAAAAGGCCCATCGGTCATCCCCTGGTAGTGCAAAAGACAGCGAGAGCAGCAAATGCGTCGAGAGCGTAAGGGCAGGCAGAACAATCGCCAAGAATCTACTCGCAGTCAGAAAACCTATCTTCCCCTTCAATTTCGCGATTTGACGCTGCAAGACGCGGTTTGCGCACTCCGGAAGCCGGCGGAAACACACCTCGTCTGTGCCTGCTCTCTCGACAACTCCATATCCAAATCTCACAGGGTCGCACGCTGATCAGCAAAGATCAAATCGGATTCAAGAGGAGGGTTATCAGAAGGTTGGGCACGGCGCAAAGGTAGTGAGAACAAACGCAAGCAAGGGCGCCCAGCGACGATATGAACCATCCGCGCGCTCCCAGAGTAAGACCTGACGTGACCCAGAGAGACTTGCAAGCAATGGCCGTGCTTCGCCGACGCGACACGACGATTCGCCCAGGCTACCAAAATGCTATCCTAAAAACCAGGCCCTTGGTCGAATAAGCACTGGAGAATTTACGAAATGCTACACACAAACCCCAGGCTGACCAATCTCAGCACAAGGGTAGTTTTAGCTCCGGCCTTCCGCGGATGTCCGACGTCATCGATCGCAGCCTATCCCGGCCCCGGCGTTTTGGCTTCACAGCGCGTTCTCGACCGAGTGCGACGAGTGGTCGACACGCCTAGTGCTGGAGAAGGGGAAGGCGCAGCGAGAGTTGCGCTTTGCGGCGCCTTTGGTTTGGCAGCGCACAGGGTAGTGTGCATGCTTTAGGCTTAGAGCAAGGGTTATGCTACGGGAACGCGGATCACGGCGACGCGAGTGTGGAGCCTACTGTAAGTAAGCATCAGGGTAGCGGCTTGGGCGTGGTATGCGCTTTATTGATTTGGCCTTGGATGGGAAGGATGTTTCATGCTGGCTGTCGTCCCGTGGAGTGTGCGGCTCGTCGTGACGCAAGACTGGCGTTTGCAAGCACTGTAGTGTGTCGATGTGCGGCGCACACGACATAGAGGTGCCAAGGTGTCGACTGTGCGGATTGTGGATATGCCAGCGAAGCTTGGTCAGTGATTAGCAAAACCACCCATATTTGGACAAGGCTTGGCCGAATTGGGCGTGCGAGTCAGTCCTCGATCCGATGTGTTTTTTTTCCCGGAGTTTTTTACGATCTCTAGTCGCTAGTGAACGATGTGTTGAGGGGAGCTCGATACGGTGCACACGATATGCAAATGATGACCACTGACATGTGATGATGATCCAATGCTACCGCTGTTGGAAGTCTTTTCACTTTCATAAAGGTGCACCCAGCACTGACTTCCAACCAACAGGAATATTTTGGCCCGTTGCAGATTGACGACCGCATCGCGCTCTTCGTGTGGATGTATGTAGTGCCGGAGCGCGAGTCTTGATAGTATCTCAAGCCGTCATCACTATCCTCGAACTCTTTCGCAGCACAGCTTGACATTTTCTTACTGCGTGTTCGCCATAGTAAATTCTTCACGAACCTGTGCTACACACCAAACTGAAGCCCATAAAATTTGGCGAACTGGGTTCAAGTGACTTGAAACATCAATAGCTCTCAGCCAAAGCTTGTTGTACCCTTTTGACAATGTTGGTCGCCTAAAGCGACGTAAAGCAGATTATCCAGTTGGCTGCATTGCATTAACAGAGCCAGCAGGAGGCTCTCTACTTTAGCAAACTCCCTTGAATGCTTGACTAACACTCGAAATTCTGGACAGACGTTAAGCCTGTGTATGGCGCATAGGTCCGCAAGCCGGAAACAATCTCCACGCCGCATACTGAGTTTGAAACAAATCGGCAGGAGCCTCTACAGCTGCTGTAGAGAAAGGATACCAGGAGATAACCTCTTCTGGGGTTCTCACTGATATCGTGACGACATGACGGCAGCACTCGTGTCAGGACGTCGGATTAAGCGTTGCCATCTCCTAAATGACAATCTTCGGTGACAAGCCATAGAAGATCAGTCGGTGCGAATGAGAGCAATGACCAATGGGTGAAGGCCTTGTAAGACTCCACAATCGTATTGGCAACGTGCTCGCTTACTGGTCGCATATTCGCAGAACTTTGCTGTAGTGGGAAGCATCACGTGGCAGAGGATCAGAGATGATGCTCGCGGGAATTATGGCCCGGATATATAAGTCTACTTGTCGCGCCTCCCATGAATCATGTTTGAGTCTCTGCTAACTTGAAGGTAAACAGTACTCCCAGTGACTCAAGCCTCTCAATCACAATGCCGACATCACCAGTCTAATGCTGTGCATATATGATGCGGCAGTCTTCATTTTCTCTGTGCTCCTTTCTCTTGTCACTCCCTGTCTCTGTCAAGTGACTATGCCATACTATCCTTTCGCAACAGCATTGCAGGCACCGCGGACACCGCATAACCCCACCAGTCGATCTGCTAGCCGCGAGGTATTGCAGGACCCCACATCGTCTATTCCGTCATGGCAACAGAGCTGTACCAAAGAAACAACAACTCGCACGAGGAGCCGAGGTCTATACGGGCTTGCAACTATCGAAACCTGCCTATCCCCCTCGGGATTCCGTCCTCTCATCATAAGCTGAACAGGACAAGGCTGCATAGTCTCAGTAATCATACCTCGAAGGTTGCCCCGATCGATTGGTCGCTGCTATGAAGGATACGAGAAGCTTAGCCCCTGTCACCCCTCCTTAGCCCCCGCCGTTCCCAATCTCGACTTGCGCAAAGACAGCTTGCGTCCCCCACAATTCTATCTACAGTCGTATCAGCATCGACCTAACAGATTTTCAACCTACAACACTTATGCGAACGCCGCTTTGCGCACTGTGCAGCAATGCCGAAGAGATCCGCAGGGTGCTTTGAGTGCAGGAAGGTACGCTAGGCTCGACGTTACCTATCACACGAGCAGCAGTTGAGTTGTTCTGCAGCGGAAAGTCCGTTGCGACGAAACCAAACCCGAGTGCAATACTTGTGTACGAAGAGGCACAAAATGTCCGGGCTACAGGCCCGCGCAATCGTTCATTCTCCACCAATTCGACACAGAAACGGAGCGGCCGCAGTTGATCAAAGAGGACGAGGACCGCTATCGATATGCATACCAGGCGCCACCAGTGTCGGCCCAAACTTCAGCCACCCCATCGCGGAACAACTCGTATGGGACTCTGGTTGTCCATCAGGAGCAAACGCCTGACGAGCCACAAGTGCCGAAGCAGGTCAGCGTAATAGCGGTCGATCGGATCCAGCACCTGGGCACATTCATTCGACTGTACCTACCAAGAGCCGATGGACCAGCTTTGCCGCCTCCATCAGCCTTGATGCTTGCGCTCCCGACCATGCCTGCGAACAGCCACGTGCTCCTAGCTGCAATTGACGCATTATCTGCTGCACAGCTGGCTGTCAATGATCGTGACCGTGCGTTAGTCAATCGGTCTCGGTCGATGTATGGCAAGGCGTTAAGCCAGATGCTGAAGGCAATTCAAGACCCGGTGTTGGCGCTGAAGGATGAAACCCTGCTTTCAACTTACATGTTGACTCTGTATGAGGTATGTAGCAAAGCTTTCTCTCTATGTAATCATATGCTTACACTCAGTGCTGGTGTTTGTGGGCGTTACTCAAGGACATGGCTTCTTTTACCACGTACAGGGCCTGCTACACCTGGTCAAACAGCGTGGCCCGGCATCCTTCACGACTAGGTTGAGCCTCCAAATCTTCCACGCAATTCGATATAACTCGGTGTGTACCTCAAGCCTCCATAGGCCGTTCACTACTGATCACCTATAGCTGAGTATCGGCTACCACATGCGGAAAGCCTCGTTACTTGACAGTCCCGAATGGCTCGGCGTGACCGCGCGCGCCGCAAAGACAGATCCGTATGTCGCACTGAACGACATCTGCATATGCATTCCCCGGCTCCTCGAGCGGACCGACAAAATCGGCACCCCGGACTGCGCCCCTACAGAACTCGACTCCATCATCGAGGACTCGCAAAAGCTAGCCAACCGCGCCTTCGAATGGCTCTCCGACTTTGAAAGATACGGGCCCCGCTACGACAAAGTCGACATCGCCTCCATGGAAGCCTTCCTGGAAGATATCTGCGCGGACCGCGTCTTCGACCCCGTGTTCAACTTCCACTACTTCGGCGCCGGCATCTGCTACATGATCTACTGGATGAGCATGCTGATTATGCAGTCCAACACATTCCGGCTGCTGCGGGCGCACCGCCAGCTCGAGCCCAAGCAGCTGATGATGTGGGGCCGCCAGCTGAGCGGCTACGCAGACAGCATCTGCATGAGCATCCCGTTCCACTGCCGGCCGCAGACGGGGTACACGGCCAAGTTTGGCAGCCTGACGCCGCTGGTGGTGGCGCGCAAGTTCTACGAGAGCGCGCCGGGCATGCAGCCCAAGGCCGAGTGGTGCGCCAAGGTCTACGTCGTGGCGCGGGTGCCGGGCTTGTATCAGGAGAGTCCCGTGCCGCTGGAGCCGTTCAAGGCCGTGCAGAGCATGGTGCAGCAGGGGAGTAGGACGTTTATATAGTGTCTACCTGCATAGAGAAAGAGAGCAATTCGTGCCTCACCATAAGGCTGCTAGCATCTCCACCACCGCGCCTCTTTCGTGACCAACCCGGCCGCAGTCCCATCCTCACTGACGTACAGATCTCGAGAAAGCCAAGTCAACAACGCGAGCAGTAGTAGTAATAGTGAGTAATACAACATGTATATTCCGCTCCCCCCTCGACTGTTACTCTAATCTACCAAACGACGCTAAAAGAACGAGACAATAAGGAGGGTTGCGCGGGTGGTGGTGGGTGGCTATGTATGTACAAAATGGCAGCGCGAAGCAGCGCTTGGTGAAGTGACTGAACCCTGTTCCCCACTCCCAACGAGAGATGGGGGGGGGGGGGAGATGAGACAAGACAGTATAGGTAGTAGATGGATGGATGGGTAAAGGAAGCGACGACGCAAGGGAAGGGGGGACAAAGGGGACAGAGAAACAAAAACGAAACGGAACGGAACGGAGCGGGATAGAAATGGGAAAAGGAAAAGGAAAGAAATGGAGGGGAGGAGGGGGGGGGGGGGCTAAGCAAAACGCCGTGGCCATGCGTAATGTACAGACTCGACTCGACCCGACCCGACTTGGCTCAACACAACACGAGACCGATTTTCTTCTTCTCTTCCCTCGGGCTTGTGGACGGGACGAGGAGCCGCTACGCAGCCTTCTCCTTCATACTGCTCGCGCCCCTGCCGGCCTTGACCCTCTCCCTCTCAACCTGGTCCTTCATCTCCTTGAGCCTCAACTCGGTGATGCGAATCGCCTCATCGATCTCGCGCTCCTTCATGTCCCTGGGCTCGACACGCTGCTGCTGCTGCTCATCGGGGACAAACAACCTGCCGCCCGCTTCGTGCTGGACGCGCTCAATCGCGACGCGCTGCTCGAGCCACTTCCACAGCTCGCTCTCCTCATGCCGCCAGATCTCGTCGTACGCGACGTGGCGCTGTGCCGTGGACCAGGCGTGCGGGCCCGAGGCGGGCGGCGCGCCGCCGCGGAAGAAGTGCGTGTAGAGCAGCAGGCCGGCGAGGACGGCGATGATGATCTGTGGCGTGAAGAGGGATTCTAGCGTGTCGGCGAAGGGCACCAGGGGGCGAATGGGCTCGAGGAGACCCCAGTTGCTTTGCTTTGGCTGTGGAGCGGCGGGCGCGGCGATGATGGGGGCTTCCTCCAGCGCGGCGGTTCTGGAGCGCTTCTTAGACTTTCCATTACGGCCGGGGGTTTTGGGACCGGAGCTGATTCTCGAGGCGACGGCGGTGCGCAGTGCGGCTGTAAGGGAGGTGGCGTAGGACATCTGGCCGTCGTTGGCGCCTTTCTCAATAGGTCCTGGTTCGTGTTAGCACGTTGGTTGAGGTGTGTTGGGTTTGACAAGTACGCACCTCTCAGCCAGCTCTTGCCGCTCCACTCAACCGTGAAGGTCATGATCAGCCGCGTGCTATTGCCTGGGCCCCACATCAAGCAGTATCTTGTTTTTGTGAGGAAGATGTTGCCGCTCGGCACGTCAGGCGTTTGTGTGCTGCAGTTCACACTGACAGCTCTTTCCAGGTCATACTGCTCGAGTGTCATCTCGATGTTGCACCTTGTCTGCTTTGGCCCAACGGGCGCGGAAAGCGGTTTGGTGTATGCGAAGCTGAATGTGGTCTTCTTCTCGCCCAAGCCGTCCTTGTCGTGCTCCATCTGCAGATCTATCGACTTCTGGTCTTCGATCAACCATTTCCGCATGAACACGTCGGCACCAGGTCCGAACATCAGACTGTAGACTTTGCCTAGGGGCGCCGGGATAGTTGTGTCGATCAACAGCTTGTCATAGTGCTTGTCACCATCGGCACAATCCGAAGGCGCATGCGTTGCGGAGCCGGGGAAGTCATTTGAGGCTGCTGCGGCACCATTCGTGGCAGTTTTTGCCGCCTCGGCGGTCTGTCCGCCACTACCCACGGCTTGGGCAACAGCAGCGCTGACTTTGCGTGTTGCTGGTGCGTCACCGCCCGAAGAACCAATGTCGCTGCCGGCTACACTGCCTTCGCCGGCTTCGGTGAAGCTGCCCACCCCATCGTCATCATCTGCATCCTCGTCGTAGACCTCGTCGTCAGATTCGCTGGTGCCAATATCACTGCCAACGGATTCGGCCTTTTCGGTCTTGTCGCCAGTACCGGCAGACCCATCGATTGTTACGCCATTTAGCGAAGACTTCAAATTGGGGTGCGAGATCTTCCAGATGCCAATGATCAAGTCGTAGGTAGAGTCGCGGGCCAGGAAAGATGCGAATACGTTGCGAGCGTGGAGGGTCTGAATAACGATAGCGTTGGGGAAGAGCACCGCAGTTGACTTTTTCTCGACAGAAACAACCTCGTCAAAGCTAATGACGAGATTTGTGACCCAACCCAGAATGTTACTGGAGAAGCAGAGGTGGCCCTCACTGACGTATAATCGACCATGAAGCAGAATTTCCTTCTGGAGCGCTGCACTGTAGTCTTCAATCAAGTAGTCATCTTCCGGTACGCTCTTGAAGAGACTGTGGAAGTCCTTGTTACGTTTGGGTGGCGCAACGGCAAACCCAGTGCCGTTCAGTCGGTGACCCTGTAATGCAGCCGCGGGAGCCAGTGTTGAGGCGCTAGCTCCAACCGCAGCAGCGATTGTGTTGCCAGTGGCAGCTGAGCTACCCCTGTGTCTTCTTCTTCTCCCACCGCTGATACGGCTGCGAATGCTTCCTTGCCTAGCTGGAGAATCTGTGATATCGCCTTCCCTTTTGGGTGACGCAGCACCAGGTCCACCATTGTCGACAGTTAGCGAGCGCGGACGGTCACTGTTGACCGAAGGTGGTTTGGCCGCATACGCAGCGGACACGGCGTCCGCAGCTGCCGCGTCCTCCACCTTTGCAGAGGCTTCATCGGCCTTGATGGTGATGTTGGTCGCGGAAGACATGGGGCTGACGTCGTTACTCTCTGCTATGCCAAGTTGTGCTAAGCTAAGGTTTCCAGATCCTATAGTCTCGATGGCTGGCCTGGGCTTCTCGGCTCCCTCGGTGGTTGCCTCAACGTTTGCAGGTCCAATTACTTCTTCTCCACCGTCTGGAGCGTTGTCTGCTTCCTTTGGTTGCGGCTTCTCTGCCTTATTCTTGGGGGCTGTGGTTTGGGTGATGGTATTGCTGAATTGATTGGCGGCGTTCTGTGCAGCTGAGAAGACGGATGAGAAGAAACCCGTGTTTGGCGCCTGCGAATTGGGTACAGCGGTCCCACCGGGGGTCTTTGCTTCCTCGAGGTGAGGCGTGAGAGGTGCTGAGATGTAATTGGAAAGCTTGCTTGGGGCGTTTGAGGTTGAGCGCACGCGTCTGTGCGATATCATGTTCCCCGAAGGGGAGACGACTACGTTGGGATTCGACTGGGAGGGACTGTGCTTGCTCGCGCTCTTGGAGTGTATAGACTCTGTAGGCGAGCGGACAGGGCCGTCCACAGGCGTGGGCGGGGTAACAAAGGTGGTCGGGGGGTCGACCGTGTTCGGGGGTGTCGCAGGGAGCTGGGTGACGATGAGCTTTGGAGCAAACGACCGCAGCGAGGACGCCGATTGCGTGTCGGACCCGGTGTGGATCTGCGGTGGAGAAGCAGTAACGGGGTGGTCCAGGATTCTCTGTTCCTTCCTCTTGCCTCCAAAAAGCGAGCCGATTCCTCCAGCGCTGGTGCCTGCCTTGACGCTGTCCGTGTCGGCTCCGGGGCGAGGAGAGGTTGCGCGGCGGGTGGGGTTGAAGGCCTCCTTCAGCTTGCCGACTGGCGAGACTCCACGCTTGTTCGGCGTGGTGTCGAGGGCGCTGAGGGGCCTGGCGGGGCCGTCTTCGATCGAGGTCAGCGAGTCGACGAGGGTGGCATCGGTGGCAGTGGTGGCAGTGGTGGCCGAGTCGAGCGAGTCTATCGTCTCGGAGGCGATCAGGGGCGAGGAGAGGGTCAGCAGGCCGGCGTGGGAGTGGTGCGGTGATATGGCAGGGCGGCGCACTGGTGAGCTACTGGTCGGTTAGTCGGGACGCAACGGTGGTCTAAGTGGAGGCAGCGTCGAAACAATGGAGAAGCAAAGAAAAGAGCACGCGCGGATATCACGAACGACGAGGCAGAAACATGGGGGGGGGCATAGAAAAAAACACAGGGCGCACGAGCGATGCGCGTACAGCAATACGGCGGCGGCGGTGATGCTGCGGTGGGGAAGGCGGAGGCCAGGGCTGCGTCGCACAGACAGGGCAGGCAAGGCGGCCAGGCCGTGAGATGGAATGCGGCGCCAGCGACTCTGACACGCGGGCCATGCGCGGACGGCTAATTTTGCAACACAGGGGCAGCGGGCTCCGAGGGGCAAGCGTGACGGGGTTTGACGGGGTTGGGCGGGATACGAGGGAATACGACGGGGTACGACGGGGTACGACGGGGTACGAGGGGACACGACTTACGCTGCAGCGTCGGCGTCGGCGTCCGAGTCTTCGGTGAGCAGGCTGCTGGCGACGCTCTTGTGCAGGCCCAGCGAGTCGTCGCTGTGGTTTCGCGGCGCGGCGCCCGGGCGCGGCCTGTCGGCGGGGCCAGCCGCACTGTCTGCGCCGTCTGCGCCGGCGGGCTCGCGCTGGGCGGCGGCGTCGTCGCTGCTGCCGCCGTCCGGGACGCGCTTCTTGCGCTTGAACAGGCCGGACAGGCGTCGCTGGCGGTGCGTCGACGAGCTGTCGCTGCGGCCGTCGTCCGAGTTGCGGCTGCGCAGGCGGTCGAGCGCGCCGTCGTGCGCGTCGCCCGGCCCGTCGCTGCCCACCGACAGCGCCGACGAGCTGGCGCTCTTGGAGAGGGCCGTGGCCGAGGGCGCTGCGAGCGACTGCTCCCGGCTCGAGCGCCCCAGCGACGCCGTGATGCTTCGCCTGCGCCCGGCGGTCGCCATGGCGGGGGTCGGGGCCTGTTCGGCGCGGCGGCGGTGCTGGCGGTGCTGGTGCCGGCAATCAGCCTCAGGCCTGCGTTCGACGTCGGCGCGCCGTGTGAGTGAGGGTGGTGATGCGGGATGCGGGGACGGGTGCGTAGGGGCTGTGGCGGTGCGTGTGCGTGTGCGTCGGTCGAGCGAGCGGGCGGGCGTGCTATGCAGCGCGGTATGGCAGTGTGCAGAAGGGCATGTCAGGCCCGACAGGTGCGAGACAGCAGTCGAGCTCGCCGCCGTTTCTGGCTCGGGTCGCGGCCTCAGCTCTCCACAGGTTCGTCATGATCCGTCGTGGTTGGCCCGTCGCTGCCTCCCGAGACCGTGTGATCGCCCGGCCCTGCGCCACACCTGGCCATCCTCCGCGGCGGGAGGGACGCAGCCACGCCCGCATCACAGGCCGCGCCTGCAACAGCTGCACATCCCGCACCCTCGACAGTCCCACGCCCACGCCCCGCCTCGCCCGATGCGCCGCATGCCATGGAGTCGGCCCACCTCACCAAAGCCCACGAGCACGTCCGCAACGCGCAGACGGCCACCCTGAGCAGCAGCATCGCGACCGCGGGCGACGAGCACGACCACGCCGCCGCCCTCTTCCACGATGCCGCCCAGGACACACACAACGCCGAGGTGCGCTTCCGTGTACGCAGCTGTGCGGTCTGGCGCTCACGTGAACCTAGGCCCTCCGCATCCTCAGCCTGCTCGAAGACCACCACCGCAAGCTTGCCGGCCTGATCAAGGAGGCCCCGCGCAAGACCGACAGGAAGACGAGCACCAGCACCAGCAAGCTCTCCGAGACCACCGCGACCTCGTCCGCCGCCAAGACTGCTGCCACGCGCACCAGCTCGCCCTCTGCCGCGTCTCCGAGGACCCACCGCCGCCTCCCCCAGTCGTCCATCGCCAGCAACCTCGCCGAAAAGCGCGGCATCCCGAGTGCGAGGCGCACCACGGGCGGCACTGCCGTCACGGTTGCAGGCACCAACGCGGCACGAGAGGGGCAGGCCACCCCCGTCAGGGACCTGCTGGAGAGGCAGGCACGCAAGGCAGACCAGAGCAGATCGCGAGAGCTCGTCAAGCCAAAGGAGACACCCCAGTCCTCCGCTCCTCCACCAGACGACAACTTCCGCCGCTTCTACTCGGCATTCGGCGGCGTCATATCCGCCATCTCTGCCCCCTTGGCATTCACTTCGCTCCCACTGAACCCCTCTCCTCCCACGCCCGCTCCAGCATCCCCAAACGCCGAGAAACCTTCCAAAGGGAAGTCGCGCAACTCGTCGCCAGAAGCCTCGCGAACGGTCAAGTCCTCGGTCCCCGACCTCGCGGCTCTGATCAGCAAGCCAGCTCTGCGTGCGCTCCGTAGCGATGGCGGCACGCCTCTCAACCCCAACGAGTCTTTCTACTTGGTCCCTACCTCGGGCGGCACAGTCACATACGCAAGCATGTTACAAGGCCCAGGCAGCCAGCCTCACCACCTCAACCCCATCGACGAAGGGTCCGGTTCCCTGAAAGGCAGCCAGGACGAGTTCGTCGACGCCCAAGAAAGCGTCGGACCGCCCTCGCCCACCAGCTCACGGCGCCCACGCTCCCGCAGCTCAGCCGGCCAGGTAACCTCGCAACGCAACATCCCCGCCGGCCGGGGCGCAGGTCTCAAGACGCTCGAAGAACTCGCCCTCGAGAACGAAACCCTCAAATCCCTCGTCGACAACCAAGCAAAACGCATCCAGATGTGGGAAACAAACTCGCAGAACCAGTTCAACGCCCTCGCCCAGTCCTTCCGCGCCCGGCCCCCAGCCCGTCTATCCAGCGACCCCAACGCCCTCGCCCACGCCCTCTCCCTCGGCTCAAACGCCCTCCCCGCCCTGCCCTCCCCTCCCCTCCCCGCCCCAGATTCCCCCACCACCACCACAACCACCACCGACTCCGCGACCGCAAAACGCATCGCAGACCTCGAGGCCCGCCTGGCCGCCCAGTCCCACCGCGTCGACGACCTGAGCTCCGCAAACGCCCACCTGGCCCGCCAGAACGAAAAGGACAAGCTGGTCATTGGCAGGTATAGAGAGCAGTGGGAGAAGCTCAAGGCCGGCGCGAGGAAGAAGGAGCAGGAGAGGAGGGAGAGGAGGGTTAGTGCTGTGAGGGCGGGCGAGGCCGCCAAGGACAGTGAGAGTGGGGATGCCGAGGGAGGGGAGGTGGACGAGGGCGGTGACGAGGACGCGGATTTTGGGAGGGCCTGAGGGGGGAGGCGAGTGAGTGAGTCGTGGATAGGAGCTCTGCTCAATTCAATTTAGTGCCATGATCTGGTTCCATAATCAACAGCATAAAGTGGTTTGATGTACTTCTTTCATTTGATTGATTCTATATACGAAAACCAGGGTGAGGGTCACAGCTCAAGTTGTCCACTCTCCTCCCCAAAACCCAACCCAGCCCAGCCCAGCAGAAGCAATACAAAACAAAACAAAACTCCCAATGCTTGTCACGCATCAAAGACTCCAAAACGACCTAGAATCCCAGTGCTCTCTCACACACATACACATCCCCCCCCCCACCACCACCACCACCACCACCACAAACCACCTACCGCCTAGGCAGCAGTCGAGATGGGCTGGTACGAAGGCACGGCACCGCCAACAACCACCGACGGCGCCTGGGCACTGACGTCAAAGTCCGGCTGGTCGGGGTGGACACCGACACGCTCCTTGCTCATCAGATCCACAAGGACGGCGCTGGGCTTATTGCTCTTGTTGGAGAAGGAGGACTGGTGGTCCTTGTACGCCTGGACGTTCTCAATGTACTTGTCGAACAGGTAGGCCGAGTCGAGGGGCCCGCCCTTGGCCTCTGGGTGGAACTGCGCGCTGAAGATGGGGCGCGAGTTGTGGATCAGGCCCTCGTTGGACTGGTCGTTGAGGTTGGTGAAGTACTCGCGCCACTCGCTGGAGAGCGTCGTGGGGTCGACGGCGTAGCCGTGGTTCTGCGAGGTAATGTGGCACTTGCCGGTGCTCAGGTCCAGCGCGGGGATGTTGTGAGCGCGGTTGCCGTACTTGAGCTTGATGGTCTTGGCGCCGGCGGCGAGTGCGATCAGCTGGTGACCCATGCAGATGCCCATGACGGGGACCTGCGAAGTCTCGAACAGCTTGCGGAGGTTGTAAACGGTCTGAGTGCAGTGGGTTGGGTCACCAGGGCCGTTGGAGATGAAGACACCGTCAAAGTGGTGGGCGACCTTCTGGATGGGGTAGTCGTAAGGGAAGCAGGTGACGCTGGCACCGCGAGAGACGAGGCTGCGGAGGATGTTCTCCTTGACACCGCAGTCGATGAGGGCAACGTGCATGTCGCCGAGAGACGAGCTGACGTGGAAAGGTGCCTTGGTCGATACGCGGCGGACAAGGTTGATCGCCTCGGGGTCGATGAAGGCCTCGTCCTCGTCGGCATCGTACTCCTCGCCGATAGTGATACGAGCAAGGGAGGAGCCCTGTTCACGGAGGTATGTGACAACCTCACGGGTGTCGACACCAGAGATGGCGGGGACACCTTCGCGAGCGCACCACTGAGCGAGAGACTCGACGGCGGTCCAGTGGCTGTGCTTCAGGGCGTAATCCTGGACAACGATACCGGAAGCCTGGATGTAGGGAGACTCGAAGTATCTAAGCAGACCGTGCTCGTCACGGGCAGCCGATGGCACACCGTAGTTGCCAATCAAGGGCTGTGTAAAGACAAGGATCTGACCACGATAGGAGGGGTCGGTCATGGACTCAGGGTAGCCGACAAGAGAAGTAGTGAAGACAGCTTCACCAGAGATGTTGGCCTTGGCGCCGAAGGACTTTCCTGAGAAGATAGGGCCGTTCTGCACAGCAGTAAGCATTGGCTTCGGGGCATGTCAACGCGGTGTACGTACCTTGATTGTGAAGGTGGCTCGCTCAGTGGAAATCTCGGTGGGCTTTCGGTAAGGAGAGGGGGACTTGCGTTCAGTGCTGGACTGGACAGTAGCCAGGCAGCGCGCTTGAACGCGGTTCTTTGTTACTTGTCCCAGGACATTGACAGACCGCATAGCGGAGGGCCTGATGATTTGCGACAGCATATTGGCGTGGTGTGAGTTGGTTGGTAGCAGTAGGCGAGTAGTCGATCGGTTGGGTAGGCTTTCAGTTTACTGAGGCCTTCCACAGGTGGTCTGGCAGCAGTGTCAGTGTAACGCTCGCAACGCGCCGATTATCGGGCGGCAGCATACCTGAGATGTAGTCCTGTGATGGCCAGTTAGCAAGAGTCACAATTGTGAAGATGTTCGGAAGCAATAATGTAATGTACATGGCAGACGCCGAGGGATCGGAAGCGGTGAATTGACGGTGTGCGCGTTGACAGATAAGGAGCTATGGGAAGTGTGCTGCGAATAGTTACGTACCTGGGAAGTAAAGGTTGTTTGAACAGCACGCATAAGCGCAACGGGTGATGAGCCGGTGAGGTCAGTACAGGGCGGGCTAGAAGAACCCTTGGGAGATGTATGAGTGATGGAGTCGAGCTGCGAAAGGCGTTGGTGGGTTTTGTGTGAGTCTTGAAAGGTTATCGCGAGGTGGCCGACGGTGAATCCCCACCTAGAGGCTAGTCTTTTTCAAGCCGCGCCAATGACGCGCAATGTCAAAATTTCAAAGTCAAGCACGACGATTGGGCAATTCCAAGCACATCACCAACTGCGAAAGCGTCCGGGGAAGCTCAAGGGCTCGCTGTGCGACCCACTGCGAGGCTGCTGGACCATTCAGCGCCCCGCGAGCCTCGTCCAGCATCAAGGCAGTGTTCGGTGCACTTCGGCGTACAGCACACAATGTTCGGTCCGTGACGCAGAGTTGTTTGCTCATAGGAATTGCGCTTATCTCGAGATCTGCCACCATGCGCACATGGCAGCGCACCGCCTCAGACTACCGTAGCCCCAATAGGTAATTATGCAGAAGATGCAAAGAGCGCCAGCGAAACCCGCTGTCAGCCGCAGGGCGTGCGGCAGAAACAGTAGAATTCTGCGGTGGGTCTCTTGAATACGCCAACGCCTTGTGTCCAGCTCCATTCCGATGTCGGCTGTGTTCAAATACGTTTGCTCGGTACTTAGGATAAGATGCCGTGTCTGATTGGGCCCAAGCTACAGCGCATCTGTCTTTGGCTGTGTAAATTCACATTGGAAAGCCATTCGGTTGGAATATTTGTTTCAATTCGCTCTAACTGTTTGCTTGAAAGTGCATCCTGACTGCATCAGTGTGTTGGTGATTGCAAGCGGAGCCACGCGCAGGTGGTGTAGAAGGCATCAGTCATGTTTGAGGTTGTGTGAGATTGAATCGCAATCTGCGTGCATTTGCAGTCCTCTCAACACAGCCCAGATTAGCATGCGGATTCGCTCATGCTCGGCCCTGCGCTCTTGGCGACCTTTCAACCATGCTTCTGTTGCTTTGATCAGAGACGCGTGCGTGCAGTTGAGGCTGTGTTGCTATCGATGATGCTGTTTCACTGTAGAGTGCTCGTCGCATCTGACGGTGATCTTTCAAGACTGCACAGCGTACTCGCAGTCATCATCGACCTTTAGACAGTGCGCGCAAGATGGCTTCTCTTCCGTGCACTTGCGTCTGCGCTGCTTACAGTTGAGACAGCCGTCTTTTGACCGCTGGCTCTGCTTGTGCTTTACCACCTCGTACTGACAAGTCCACAATCCCCTATTACATTGATTACAAGTTGGGTACGCCTCGTTGCACTTAATCTTCTTCTCACGACAACGAATGCAGGCTTTGTTCCTTCCGAGTCTGCGCGGCGTGGCGACCTCCTTTGGTGCAGCTTTCTTTCGGGGCTTGGTGGGCGACGATGCTGAAGCTTCTTGAGACGGGTTGCTCTTCTTTGTCGACAACTTCGCGGCGCCTGTGGTATTTGTGTTCTTGCTCTTGCGTTTCGTCTTTACTGAAGACCTCGGAGCATCTGGCGAGGTGGACATGTCAAGGTTTGGGTCGTGGAATTCATTATCGACTGTAACATGGTGGTCTTTCTTGCTGCGTTTCCTCTTCTTGGTGGTCCCGTTGAGGGCCGTTCCCACCTTGGGCGTGGAATCGCCGTTCGCTTCCGGGTTGGCTGAGCTGCTATTCAACCTCAGTTCGAGTAAATCGAAGTAACGTTATAGGAGCCACCTACCTCTCGCCGCTGGGACGGCTTTCGACGTCTCTGTGAATTGGATTGTGCCTGTACACCACGTTGATGGCATCACGCTTCATCGAAAATCTGACGCTGACCACACCACCGCAGTCGTACGTTGATACCAGGTCCTTGTTAACTGCAATGGTTTCATCCTCGTCTACTGCGTTTGACTCTTTCTTCTTCTTGTTAGCCCTTCGATTTTTGTTGTCTAAGCTGTCTTGGCAATCATATCTGAAACGGGCACCATCCCCCCCATTCTTTGGATTGTAGGCATGACGTTCAGAGTATCTGAAGCCGTCAGCCTCTTCAATAGCTGCTATTACAGATCTGTACTCGTCAGCTCGTGGTGCTTGGACAGAGATGCTCATGTTTTACTTCGAGATCGCACGCTGGATATTGAGTCTGTCTCTCCCGTCGATTTCCCGACACAATGCATACTCGACCTGAATGCTCTGTGCGTAATCCTGAGGTTCAATCAGAGCATCTAGGCTGGCTTGTTGGGTCACGGGGATAGTGACGAAGGAGGCGGCCGCAAAAACAAATTCTGTCACTATATCTGAGGGAATCAATCGCGACGCATTCCTGTCTAATTCTCCTCGAAGTGCACACTCTAGCGACTGCAGCCATATCATCTTAGCCAAGGTGCCTGCAAACTAGGAAGGCATCGTACTTCACTGGTGGGAATCCGATAGTAAACATCTGGTTTCACACCACGATGGAATCGCAGATCCAGCTCATCCTCTAGATCATCCATTGCGGTGCTGTCGACATGTGGCCCGTGAGTGCTGGCTGATGAAGCATAACGCGCTGGCACATGCGGGTGTAGCTCGGGACGGTGTTGTTCGAGGAAGGGGCCTGTTCTCCCTCTTGGCGCGGATTACCTAACCGGTTACGTGCAGAGCGCACACTCTGAAAGTCTTGGAACCTGAGACTTTACAAGGCACAGTTTGATGAGGCTGACACTTACGGCTTGCTGCTGCCATGTCGCGTGAGTTGCCTCCGGCTCTGTCGCTGCACAATCACGAGAATGCGAGCGCACAGGACTCGCTCCACGGTGCGTGCGCAGGGGCAAGTGAAGGCAGTGGCCCCGAAGGCTTGTTTGCAACAGTTTCCTGTGGGGCAGCAGACCCTTTGCTCGTTGCAATGTCTGAGGATAGTCCTCAATGCAGTCTACCCTCTGACAGGATCCAACTGCACGCAGATCAATGTGCTCGAGGCAGCACCCCAGTGCAGCCATAGAATGCAGCTAGCAGCCACATGGCAGCGCACGGCCGGGGCTAGATAAGGCTCGCAGCGGACGAAGCAGATTGAGCGCGCCGCAGCGCTGCTGGAATGTAAGCATACAGACGATCATGGGCATGGTGTTGTGCACAAATATACCCAAGCGTGTCCAGCAGGCGGCGCGTCGGGTAGGAAATTGCAGAAAACCGGGCCGGCCACGCGTTGGTTCTGGCCAGCAGATGGCGTGCAAAGGCAGGCCAAATTGTGCAGATCCCTAGCAACATGTACCAACAGGGCCAATGCAGGGTTATGAGAGCCCACTAAACCGCTTCCATTGATAGGATAGCTTGACCTCCGCTGGCAAGCTGGACGTACCGACCT
Source organism: Stagonosporopsis chrysanthemi (assembly GCA_022560025.1). NCBI lineage: Eukaryota > Fungi > Ascomycota > Dothideomycetes > Pleosporales > Didymellaceae > Stagonosporopsis > Stagonosporopsis chrysanthemi. Next base: position 36,838 of record JAFISE010000104.1, on the reverse strand, counting down.
CAACCCTATTCTCCACGCTCCGCTCCACGCTCTCCAGCACTATCGCGACCTCGCTGGCCGCCGCGCATCCAGTGTCTTTGTTGTTCGCCCGCCGCGCCGCCACCACCTGCGCCCAGCCCGTCCGCTTCATCGTCCTCCTCGCCGGCCGTTGTGAAACTCGAAACGTTAGGTTTCAAGCTCGACAAGCCAGCGTAGCACGCACCACCGCTGGACCGCAGGACGACTCGAGAGGTACGCGGGAACGCATCTGTCAACCGTAGAGCAGTCGTGAATGTGCGGGCTGACTGGCGTGTTCTCTAGGCGCTCTCCACTCATTACGACCCCTCGTTTGTTGGACATTAAGCAATAGTTCTATTTCACTAGGTTTATCTCCGCACTTCCTGGCCGCCATCACACGACCTTGTATCTCGCTGTTGCATCCTGACTACGAGCCGCACATTGCTATCCACGCACCACATATACCCAGCCGCAGACCTAGCAAACCCCTTCAGCCTCAGCCATGGTAGTCGCGACAATCAAGTACGTCCAGCAGCCTTCCGTTCTGCCGCACCATTTGTGCTAGGCAGACAGACATTAACGATCTTCCCACAGGTGCGTCGTTGTTGGTGACGGTGCTGTCGGCAAGACATGTCTCCTCATCAGTTACACCACGAACAAGTTCCCTTCCGAATATGTCCCCACGGTCTTCGACAACTACGCTGTCACTGTTATGTGAGCCTCCCGTATTCTTCTGTTTCTGTGTCTGCCCTTCCAAGAGCATGCGTTGCGAGGCGGGCTGGTCCGATGTGAGCTGTCATTGACTGTTGTGAAGGATTGGTGACGAGCCGTACACCCTTGGTCTCTTCGATACTGCCGGACAGGAGGATTATGATCGACTGAGACCCCTCTCATACCCCCAGACCGACGTCTTCCTCGTTTGCTTCTCAGTCACATCACCCGCATCTTTCGAAAACGTACGCGAGAAATGGTTCCCCGAGGTACACCACCACTGCCCTGGCGTCCCATGCTTGATTGTCGGCACACAAGTCGATTTGAGGGAGGACAATGCTGTGAAGGACAAGCTGTCGAAGCAGAGGATGGCTCCCGTCAAACGCGAAGACGGTGAGCGAATGGCGAGGGAGCTTGGTGCCGTCAAGTACGTTGAGTGCTCAGCTCTGACACAGTACAAGCTCAAGGATGTATTTGATGAGGTGAGTTAAGAATCACGATTTGTACAATGTGCAACGCTGATATGATTACAGGCAATCGTCGCGGCACTTGAGCCACCAGCAACAAGGAAAGAGGGAAAGGGGCCTAAGAAGGACAAGAAGTGCATCATACTCTAGAGTATAAGAACGGCATTCATGCAGTGTCAAGAGCTAGGGGAGCTTTGGTTTGCAGAACTTTTTGACTGGGCGTAAATTTTTTGGATACCTCTCTGGCGCCATATGTGGGTAGCGGTTCTTTTTCTAAGCTTTGAATTTGCCCATGCTCCCCTTGCACAACACTCCGTTTTTTCCAAGTCGTTAGTCTGCGCTCTCTGAGCCTGGCCACACGAATGCAAGAAAAGCCAAAAGCCAAGAAAGGCTTCAAAGAACAGGTGACATCTACAGCCGCCGGTTCATTCGACATTCCACGAGAGCTGGCCTCGAATCGAAACAGAAGTTGTACATGGTCAGGCGATGTAAGCATGCAGCGTTACAAGACACCTTCATTGTCTATCGGATTGATTGCTCTCTCTTGCACGCTTCCACTATTCTCTGTCATCTAAGTTCGGAAGAGGCGAAGTGAAAGCTGGGTTTGTTTGTTGTGCGGTTGCCCATGCCAACATATCACATTGTAAGGAGGGTCTGAACACTGCAGCCTGCGAACAAACCCTCCACCTACGACTGCACTTTGTTTTTTTGGAATTGGCAGATCTCTACTCACCCCTCTTACACGCGTGTTGTACACGATCAGAGATAAGCGGCGATTACCTACTCTGAACCTGAGACAGTCAATTCATCTCCGCTGTGTACGTATCTCTGTCTTTGTGCGCCTTTACATGTCCGCCTTATTCCTAACCTGCGACTTCAGTTGATACTTGCACGAAAATGTCTTCGCCAGCAGCCGATTGCAAGAAGAGACCTCCGCCAATCGCGATCCCCGAGTGGCCTCTATCATCGATTGCACCTGCACGAGGAGCCTCTGTCAAGGCACCATCTCGCACAACAGGCGGTGGTCAACACCCGCAACGCTTTGCTTCATCGTCGACTCAGCCAGCTGTGCGCTCTGGCACAACTACGCCACTGACATCGCCTTTAGAGCTTGACGATGTACGTCTCGCGATGCCCAAGTCTGGCTCGCACGGGAGCAAGCACCGCACATCAGCATTGACCTCACTTTCTGGCCTCGTGGATCATGTGCGTGGTTCGCCACACAAATCAGATTGTAGCTCGTTACCCAGCCGACAGGGCTCCACCGCGCGCTCCCGGCAGTCAGAGCGTAGTTACCGCAGCGCCGCTGCAGCTCAAGCCCAGCTTGAGGCTTTGGACGAAGATGTAACAACCACGAGATCTCAGATCGAGTCGCGAACTGAGAGGAGGCTATTCAAGATGACAGGACAAGTTCCCCCTACTCCTGCGACAGGTGCGAATCACTGCAACGCAAGGCTGTGACCTAGAGACTAACAAATGCAAGGACCTATCGATCCAGAAAGAGTCTTCATCCGTACAGAAGATCTACGCGATCAATGTCGAGCTGCTAGTGGAGAGAAGCATACTGAGGGCGATGAGCCTGCCAGGAGCCCTAAGAAGAAGCTTTTTGGTGTTAGCCTGCCTACATTTGGTAGATCAGCTGGAACTACACCAGCAATGCCGCCAAAGGCAGCTCAAGTCCTCGGGACAACGCCTTCACGCAAGCCTCGACGAATCGAGCCGCGCCCTATCAAATCAAATCGTGTTCTTAAGACGCCTACAAAAGCTCTTCGATCAGACACTACGAAGTCCTTACCTGCAAAGGTTTACGGTGATGTAGCACCTACTAAGCTTCACCACAGCACTACCACCAACCGTAGGCGTACGACTAGCCATAGATCTCCAGGGAAAGAGAATACGCCGCTGAGGAAGGAAGTGGCAGCTTTTTCATCCTTTGAATCTGTGTCTCCTCCTACACCTCCTGCCAAAGACACACCTCCCGATCTTCGCCCTCCTAAGAATCCGCCTAGCCCGCTACGCCGTGCGCCTTCTCGTGAAGATCTTCGCGAGAGCTATGGCGATCATCCAGACAGAGGTGTTCAAGTACATTTGCCATTCCCAATCTTTGCGCTCAGCCCCTCACCACCAAAAACTACTGTTCACGGCACAGCTGGTGTGAGCCCGAGCAAATTCCGGCCATATACTGCTGAAGATTACACGAAACTCATTGAAGGGGAGGCAATGCACTGGCCGTATCATGAAGATGATGCAGGGTGTGGAGTGAAAGAAGGCGGCGGCAGTGCGACATTGGCTGGTGATCAACGTCGCGACTTGTTGCAGCTTCCTCTATCAAGTCGCAGCGAAGATCAACACTATAACCAGCGTCTTGGTCGTCGGCTCAGTCCTCTTCCACCCCGTTTCTATTCGCCATCCGACCGCTCTGTCCGACTTTTCAAGGACGACGAGAGCCCATCACACAATGTAAGTGGCAAACGCTCCTTCCCTGTCCACCCGCTCAAAAGTGGGTCCGCGCTTGGCTCTTGCCTTATGTGATCGCTCTATCTCCGCCTTCACTGCCCTTTTTACAAACTCTGTTATATCAGCCCTCCTATTGCATCGACTGACCCTCACCTTCAGACAAACACTAGCCGCATGCTCTTTGCGCCACCCCAGCGCAGCTCGCCCAACCAACATTCGCATAACGGCTCATTCGAGATGGCATATCAGGGCAGCATGGCCACCACTGAGTCAGATTCTCCAGGAAAGCAGACAATGAGGAGCCATGATGCGTCGAGCCAAGCCCAGCACACACCGCAGCAGCGCGACGGCGCCGATGTTGCAGTCAGTGTAGATCAGGAAAATCGCATGGAGCAGCAAAAGCCACTCTCTTCCATGGACAACAATATGTGCCGATCGGAGGCAGATACACCGTCATCGAAGCTGACCGACATGCTGAACAGTGCAACCCCACGCATTGAATCGCAGGGAAACTTTCGCGCTATGTGCTCAAGTGCTGTTCCAAGTCCTTTGCATAGGCAACAAGGCCCGTACATTCCAATGCCACCGGTACCCATGATTCGCGGGGTTTCTGCCTCTGCTCTCGCCCCCGCAGGTCCTTGGCCGTTACCGCGTACGAACAAGACTATTGAGGATCACTTCTTCATGACCAACGAGCATTTGGACGTGGTCGGCAAGACCACATACGATGCCCTCGACATGTACACCAAGCAACAAATCAGCGAAACGAGCGCAAAGCATGAACAACTTGTAGCTATCTTGGACGATCACATCAAAGGCTTAAAGGATCAGCTCAGCTCGGTCAATGAGAAAGCCGATAACACTTTCAGCCAAACTCGCAACGTTGGCCTGAAGCTTGACCAGCTCGAAAAGTTCCTCAAGGATGAAGTTCTCGCTGCGATGACAGGACAGGCGAAGAAGACAGCTGAGATGCAATCCAACCTCAAAGAATTGCAGAGTGCAATGTCGCAGGTGATGGAGAAGCTCTCTACCGCAGGTCATCCACTGGATTCGAATACTCTGCCCGGCCCGAGTGGGTCTACCTTTATGCCGCAGACCACGCCAAATCATCACTCTCAGTCTGCTATCACCGGCTACTTTGGAAATGAGACACGTCGCGATGAGCAATCGCCCATGCCACATCTGCAAGACCGCGCCCTTGCCAACAATTACGACTCACATGGCGATCCACGGGCCAACTACGGCACCAACTGGCAGTCTCACACATGGAACGGGCGCCAAAGCTACCACGGCCGTAACAAAGGGGAAGCAGCTTCGTATGGGGGCGCGAACCCCTACCATCCTGGAAACGGTAATCAAGGGCAGTACAATAACGGGTACATGAGCGGCTACTCGTCATACAGCTTCTCTCCTACCGGAACGGAGCAGCCATACACCTATGGCCAGAAGCCGGCTCAATGATAGCATACATTGTCCTGCGCGGTGCATCTTTGCGTGTTCTACCGATCCTGTATTCGATTTCTGTGCAATGTGGTCTTGGCGGTTAGCAGTGGTTCCATTCCAAGGAGCTCATGCAAACTGTCTGCGCCTCGTTCGATGCGCCGCAGGCTGTCCTCTGCATGATGAAGATTAAGCTCAGGCAGACAAACAACATAGCTAACGTATAACAAAATTACCACCAAACGTCCCACAAAATTTGACACTATTGTTTGTGATGCTAGACTCGTGTTTGTTAGATAGCGAGTCTAGACTTCAGGCTCTCAGCTGCCTCGCTCTGTGTCGCGCCGCGATGCCACAGCAGGGGCAATGCGGCCTGCAGGGCTTTGATGACTTACAAGTGGGTGCTGGCACTCACTTCAGAGCCAATGCTGGAGGATTCAATGTGCTTGGCCCAAAAGCTGGGGTTGCGCGAATCATGCAGGACTGCATCCAGGCTTACTCCAAGCATTCTAGCCCCAGCCGTCTTCGTGCCTGCACGCGCTTTGCTCATAGGCTAAGCGCGTCGAACGTTGAGCCTAGTGTTGCTGTACTATTATTGGCGCTTACCTAGACTCAAGGCGCTCATGGCAATTGATGAGCGCACGAAACAGCAATCTCAACTGGACCAGCAGTATAATCGTTTCAAAGACGGTGGTGCTGCACCTCTTTTCTGTCGACCACGTGGTCTTGCTCGTATCGTCCTCACCGGGGCTGTTCCACTTGCTGCAGCAGGGCGGTATCGAGCGTCCCGCATACACTCGGCCAGGGGAACGCGCTATCTTAGAATTGAGGACCGGAAGGGCGCACAAGCCGCCTCCAACCAGCCAGACATTAGTCGCTCCCCCGCGCCTCGTTCAAAGTCCCGCCTACAACCACCATGGAGGATCCCGAGTCATCTCAGGGCAAAGCTGACCCTGCTCCCGGCCCCCAACCTGCTGCGCCCCTCGGCGAATTGAGCAAAGCCCTCAGAGCGGGCGCCGATGCCACATCCGCATCCTCGGCGCATCTGAACGCTGCCTCGTCGATCTCGAACGCCAACCTCCCGCCCTTCAGTGCTCACCACGCGCCCGCAAATACCTCGCTTCCTCTTGACGTCCCTCGCTGGCACGTCCGAGCCCCGAGCAGTCTGACTGTGGTCACCGATCTGCCGCCGTCCACGACGTCGACCGCGCGCAATACTCCAAGCAACAATACCACTGTGGCGGGCATCACCAGCGACGGGCTGCGCCAGTCGGCCACCGCGCCGATAATGATAGACGAGAAATACCTGAGGACTGCGCGGTCAAGTAACAGCCTGGCTGGCTCGTTGTCACCTTCGTCGGCAATCTCTTCGCCTGCACTGAACGCGCTTGGCGATCTCACTCCGCTCCCTTCGCCGTTGGTCATGGGCGACTCTCCCGGACCCTGGCAACGTGCTGTAACGCGGCCACGAGGAACATCGACTAGCTCGCGCGACGACATGTACCTCTCCTCAAACAGGTCCACTCTCTCGCCCTCCCCGTCGTTGAAGAAGAAAGGCTACCAGAGGCTAAAGACCGCCGGAGTCGAGGCCACAGAAGCGCGCATACAAGCTCACCATAACAGTGAAACGGCTCGCGAGAGAAACCGAAGTATCAGCGAGTACATGCCAGAGTCTCTGCATAACCCCCGGCCTCGAAATGCTACTATCTCCAATACTGCTGTTGGGGGCGACGCAACCATGCAGCATCGCCTGCGTCGCGAGCAGTACCTTGCATCGCAGCGGGGCATTGTTCCTGCGCAAGTCCCCGCTGGTCTACCTACACCCCCTGCCAGTAACGCGAGCAACCGAAGCATCACTGACGAGGAAGATCACGTCACAGAGGATGATGAATCTAAGTATATTGCTGTTCGCCACGGTTCGCAGATGAAGAGGAAGCTTTGGCGCCCGGTTCGGCAACTCGGCCAAGGCACCTTCAGTAAGGTTTACTTGGCCACGTGCGAAAAAACCGCGGCCAAGGATCCGCTGGACGAGAAATTGCTAGACCTTCGTAAGCTCGTCGCTATCAAAGTCGTGGAGCACGGTCCCGCTGGCGGCGCCGATGAGGAACGTGTCGAACTAAGCCTCAAGCGAGAAGTGGAGATGCTCCGCTCCGTCTCGCACCCCTCACTCGTTCACCTGCGAGCATTTGACCACAATGAGGCCCAGGCTCTCCTGGTCCTGACATACTGTCCTGGTGGTGATCTTTTTGACGTAGCCAGCGATCACCGCGACATCCTGAGCATAGACATCGTACAGCGTATCTTTGCTGAGATGGTCAGCGCCGTACGATACTTGCATGAGAAACTGATTGTGCATCGCGACATCAAGCTAGAAAGTAGATCTCTCCATTCTTCGACATCGGTCTCCCAATGGTCAGTGCATTTACAGTGGTCTTGTACTAATATATGGCAGACGTCCTCCTCAACATTCCTACCTCTTCAGTCCCTCTCCTCAGCAACCCAAAAACTCATCCGTACCCCATCGCGACACTCACGGATCTTGGCCTCTCTCGCCGCATACCTGCTCCTCCCGTGTCTCCTCTTCTGACAACTCGCTGTGGCAGTGAGGATTATGCTGCCCCAGAGATTCTTTTAGGTCAACCGTATGACGGGCGCTCGACTGATGCCTGGGCCTTGGGTGTTCTGTTGTACGCACTCATGGAAGGACGTCTTCCCTTCGACCCACCGCCGGGTAAGGCAGGCGCGCGTACTAGAGCCGCTCACCGAATCGCGAGATGCGACTGGGTCTGGGTCAAGTTTGGCGACGATGATGGAGAATGGGACCCCGAAAAGGGCAAGGACTGGGCTGGTGCTCGCGAGTGTGTGGAAGGTCTTCTCAAAAAGGTCTCGCGCGGACGCAAGAGCCTGGCAGACATTGAGAAGCTAGACTGGGTCAACCAAGGCATCCAGGTCGAGGGTGGTTTGAAGAGCAGAGTTGAGGACGACGAAGCGATCGACACAACGCCTGAAATGCCCACCCGGTAATTGCTATTGAGGCTCACGAACTGACAGGGGGTTGACCGACCGACATGCTGTGCATCAGCACTGTACTGCTACTTTTCTTATATGTTCATTCGATTCACAAGAGCTAGGGATACACGGCAGGGGGTCGGGACCACGACATGAAGCAACGACAATATACCCGGTCCAGGCGATTCCACACCAGCAACTTCGAAGATGCTCGACTTTCCACTTTGTTACATTCGACTGCCTCTTCTACTGATATCCAATACCTGCGCTATTGCTTTTTTTTTTTTTTTTTTTTATTTTTTTTTAAAGTTTTGCAGCTCCATCCACACCTTTTCCTGCATCGTCTGCATTTCATAGCATTACTTTCCACAACATTTCATAACACCACATCATGGCATTAGACAAAAACTAGGCCTCGCATAGTATGGCCGGGCGGTTCTTGATCGTTGGATAACCATAAAACTTGAAAGTAGGTAGAAAGAAACTCAGAAACCGTTGGAGAGACAATTTTGCTTGTCGTCATCTCATGCGCATGTTGTGTCTGCTATCAGTTGCTGCCTAGAGGGAGCGATAGTTGTGGAATGCTCGTCGTTGCTTTCTGTTTCCACCAGTCTCACTTGAACACTTGACATTGCACATGTGTAGCTTCCAAATCGTTGGTTCTTTATGACACATCACGGGCACGTAGTTCAAAGGAGGCCTGTTACAGATCTCGTGGTAGAACACAGTGCGCCATAAGAGCCGTCCGACGGCCGTGAGCCTGAGGAGATGCGCGTTCGAATCGCGCCGTGTCCACTTACATTTTGCACATGTGTGCTAACAGTATGAAGGAGCTCGTTTCTTTTGGCCGATCAGCTCTACACGCCCTCCTCCCTAACTCTTTCCTGCGCGCCACACTGCAGAACACAATTGAGTTCTAACTCTAGTAGCCTAAAGTATACGGAGCAGCAAGCACTAAATTGCTGGGGAAACACGTGCAATTAATCAGTTGTGGGTGTTGTAGCCAACTTAGGGGTCTATTGTTCCCAAGAACGATCACTTAGAAGAAACGAGCTTCTTCGTAGAGCCATAACTTCATTGTGGTTCACATCTTGTTGCAGTGGGTGGTCGGATTGACTTATTCTGACTGCTTGAAAACTTGCATTGAATTGCAATGTTCATTGTGGCTGCCTGAGGCTAGATAGTCTAAAAGATGCGCTGTATGTACAAATGAAAGAGTGACATAAGGTCGGAGTTCATGGTATCAGTATACAGCCTGCTTCGCGCGCAGACGCGGGCCGTACTTCTTCAACACAAAAGGGATTGGAATCATGCCGATACAGAGAAAGGCGAGTAGCATCGAGCCCCTTTAGATTGTTAGCAAGTGTGATCCAAGGAAAGAAGAGGCAAGAACGAGATACATACCAAGCGTATCCCAGGTTTCTATACAGCTCGAAGCCGAAGAAACAGAACAGAAAGGTGATTGGACAGCGTGCTAGGATGACAGCAGCTAACGCACTGGCAGAGTATTCGCCAAAGCAGTCAACGAGGTAGGACTGGATACACACGTAGCCCATCAACATGCCAATGCCGAAGAAGAAGGCACCGACCATGCATCCAGCCCAGTGCATTCTGCCAGCTGTCCAGGCGAAGATGATCAGTCCAAAGGGAACAACTGCCATGCCAATTTGCAGGAACGGAATGCGTAGCTCGGGTGTGGGTGTGTCGTCGCCTGTCCTTCGGATTTGGCGCTTCAGTGAGCCGGCGAAGGATCGGTTCATGAATTTTGCTGTCAGGATCATGCCGACGAATGCACCGCTGCCGGCACCGAGGTAGGCGAGGCCGGTTGTGCCTTTGGTGAAGCCGTAGGTGTAGAGGCCATAGAGAGACTCGGGTCCGAAGAGGAGGAGGATTGTGATAAGGTGAAGGTAAAGGATACCGTAGATTCTTCACAGTAGTGAGCATATAGTCCGTGTTGTCGAGGGGAGACTTACAAAGACTGGTACAGAGCCATGAAGGCAAGGATGGGGGAAGTGAACAGCATCTTCACCGGGCGTCCGAGCGAGTGGGCAAGCAGCGACTTTTGGCCCCTGTTAGACTTTGTGTATATCGTGCGGTACTCAATGTCAGGTGTCTTCTTTCTGAGCCTACGCGCCTGCTTTTCCAGCAAGTATGGCGCGTATGTCTCTCGGAGGAAGAAAATGCCGGCGAAGGTGACGGTTCCAGCAGCGATGGCAACGGTCCAGAGTAACCACCGCCAACCAGTGGTGTGGTATACAATGAAACCGCCTATAAGGCCCCCAATAACTGGACCAAACACAGGTCCGAAGGATGCCAGAGCCTGCGCCTTACCACGCTCGTGGACAGCAAACATATCGCCAACACTACCAGCGCTGAGACTGGGCCCGACAGACCCAGCGACGCCGCTCAGGAACCGTAGCGTCGATAGCGCGGCAATGTTCGGTGACAGAGCGCATCCAACGTTGAGCATCGTGAAGCAAGCGAAGCTTGAAAGATACACCACTCTTTTTCCGTACACCTCCGAGAAGGGAGCCAAGAACAGCGGCCCACTGCCGATACCCAGCACGTACAGTGCTGTAGGCAGAGAAGGCAATTTTGCGCTCTTCAGCTCGAATTCCTTGGCAATTTCGCCGGCTCCGATCGCCAGGATGGTCGACGCTATGGGCGACAGTGTGGCCTGCATCACTATGAGGAGTACGTTGAACCATTTTCGTCGCGAGGTCCAATTCAGTGGGTTGTGGGGGTCTTGGTTGGTTTCCCAGTCCTGAGATGTTAGACTTGTGGAATTGACTTAGAAGGAAGAAGTATAGGTAACTCACAATAGTTACTGTGTCGCCGGTGAGTCGTAGGTCTGTAGTTGAGTCTCCTACGTAAAAATCTGTAGTCTCTTGGGTTGCAAAACTGGGAACTGTTGAAAGGGGTATGGACATGCTAATGAATGAGAAGCTACCGAGCGAGACCTGATGCTCTACTCGTGTTCAGCTTGAACGAGAGAAGATGTTGTAAATGAGTGTAATGCTTGGTTCGCCTTGGATGGCCCAACAAGATGTGGTATTTGTACGCTGGGCAAACCTCATCTACGGACCTGAGATGGTGCCTTACACTGTGCTGAGACGGTATCTCACGCTTCACGCTGCGTTGCAGCCTATCCGCGTGTTTGCATAGACACGATGCTACTGTAGATTCCGTCTGCTGAGACGTTTCTCCGTCATCAAACCTCGACTGGTGATCCACCTCCGTTCCGCGCTCTGAACACGAGCTGTCCGCTCGACCCTGGGAAGCACGTCGCGAAATGGTCCTAAAACGGCAATCAAGGTGTCTATCATGACGTGGAGTCCGTGACTAAGACTAGAAAGCCATGACAGTTGACAGGAGAGTCCGTGTGAGGAGAATGAAACAGGTTTGGTCCGAGTCCGATCATACGAACGAAGTGACATCTGATACGAAAAACCTCGTTTCTTTTCAGTGATCGTTTGGGTGAACGATAGATCCCACAACAAATTCACTTAGTCTCTTTGTGCAGACATTCAGTGTTTACTACTCTCTATTCTCTAGGCTATTATAGCCAAGTTCCAGTTGTATTCTACAGTAATTGTGCGCGCACCGAAGATTGAGTGAGGGCATTGTAAAAATCTGATCGACCAAAAAAAACGAGCTTCTTCGTAGATGATGTCTGTCTCAAGATTTGTATTGCTAGTATCCAGATCAGTTCACGGTGGCGGCTCGTTGGTTTCGTCGCATGCGATTGCGCAGGTCTGACGGAGGCCGAGTGTGACAAGCACAATGAGGATGTGCAACCGTGGAGGCTGTTCGAAGCCCGTAATGCATGGTCACGTGCTGATAGTGATTGCTAGGGTAAGCACAGGCGCTAGCGCCACATAGTGAACCGATTCTCTCCACCTACGTATAACGGCCCTAGAGAGCCAAGGAGCCCCTAGCAGAGGGACTGATCATTTCCATGTTGAGATAAGGCCTTGAAGATGCTGGTCGACAGATGGCATGTACGCGAGGTTACAATGCACGTGGCTGGTTGGAAAAGACCCGAGTTAACAAGATCGCTAAGCACTACTGAGTATGTAAGCAGCCATTGCCGCATTGAAACAGCGGGTCGGAGTTTTAGGCCCTCATCTTTGCACGCTTCGGACACTTACGGGCATGAAATGATCTCTACTATGCCGCCACAAAAGAATTTTCCGGGACCTCGGGCGTGCTTTATACGAGCCGCATTCGCGCACGGAGCTTTCAGCACCCTGATCGTTGCACTTGTACAACCCTACAGCTACAGGCAACTTGCAAGGCTAATCCTATCCGACTGTGACGCCACGGTTTTGAGTGAGCTATGCGGACTTCGCACAATTTCTTGTGTAGGATCATAAGCGATGTTATTTTTTGCTGTCTCTCAACGGAATTTCTGCTGTGATGGGCAACGATGAGGATGGGAAGCCTCACCGGACCTTCAGCCACGTCTTCAACTTCAGTATATAGGGATGGGAAAGGATGATGAACATACTCATCACACAGCTTCAATCTTCACATTCATTCCACACCCAGTAACACCTGAGCACTCTTTTGATCTTCGTTCCCTCTCCGCACAGTCGCTTCTGTCATCATCGTCCTTCCACAAATTTGAATATCCTAGAACCTCAACCAACTCAACCACAATCATTGAAAATGCCTGCGGTATCTTTCGCCCCCTCCACAAAGGGCTCCAACGCCCACGGTTTCAAGATCAGAGTCAACCGCAATGCGACCGACAAGATCATCTTCTACTTCAACACCTTCGCTAAGCTCTTAACGAGCTTTTTTGTCTACCTGTTCGAGCTCATTTGCTCCATTCCCACCCCTTCGTGGGATACCCTATGGGTCTGGGACCTTCGGACTTTCCGCCCATACTCCATCAAGATTCAACACAACGCTATCGACGCAATGCAATTTCGCAAGATCTCCCCTCTTCCCATCACTGCCCCGATTGTCGACCATCTGTCCGCCGGCTTGACAGTCCTCGACGAAGGATACAAGAACACTGCCGTCGTCAAGTCTCAAATGACTCACATTGATGGAAACAAGGGAACTCTCTCATACCGTGGCTACCCTGTCGGTTACCTTTTCGAGAATCACGATTACGAGGAGGTCAGCTATCTCTTGATCTTCGGCGACCTCCCAACACCCGAGCAGAAGCGTGAATTCCGCGCCAGACTTGCCGAAGCCATGATCCCAGACCCGTCTGTCATGCGCGCCGTTCGTGCCTTTGACGCAGCCGCACCATCTTACCTGATCATCTCTGCTGGTCTTGCTGCCTGGGCTGCGGCTGACCCCTCCAAGATTCCTGTTCACGCTGGTGATCGTATCTACCTTGGTAAGATGGACGCTATCAACGATGGTGTTTACCGCTCGCTCGCTGCCCTCGCTACTGTTACCGCTATGACCTCTTGCCACCAGCAGAAGAAGACTTTCTTTTCCCAGGCCGACCCCGCCATTTCCCTCGTTGATAACATGCTCATCATGATGGGTTACACTGATCGCTTCGGCAATGTCGACAAGAAGTTCAGCACAGCCATCAACAAGCTCTGGGTTCTCTTCGCCGACCACGAGATGACCAACTCCACCGCGGCCTTCTTGCACGCTTCCTCCTCGCTGTCTGACCCGATCTCCTCCACTGTCACCGGTATCTCCGCCTGCGCTGGTCCCCTTCACGCCGGCGCCATTGACCTTGCGTACAAGCGTTTCGCCGAGATCCGCGTAACTGAGGGTGGTGTTAAGAAGCACATCGAGGACGTCAAGGCCAAGAAGTTCCGTCTCATGGGTGTTGGCCACCGCGTCTACCGCACCATCGATCCCCGCGTCGGCCACCTTCGTGAGATGATGTCCAAGTTCGCCAATGAAGTCAACGGTAACCCACTCCTTGAGGTAGCTAAGGAGATCGAGAACGCGGTCTTCAACGATGACTACTTCACATCCAGGAAGCTCAGCATCAATGCTGACTTGTACGGCTCTTTCGTCTACGCTGCTCTGTAAGTCATATCTTGCCTAAGTGACGCGCTGCCTTGAAAACACACTAATGGTCGCCTAGTGGCTTCGACGTCCGCATCTTCACTCCTCTCGCCATCACTGCCCGTTCCGCGGGTATCCTCGGCCACTGGCGCGAGTCTATGCAGGTCCAGCCCTGCCTTTGGCGTCCTCGCCAGATCTACACTGGCAGTACTCCCATGGGCGCTTAAGCGTTCGACGCATGTACTCGCGACCTGGAAACAATGGTGTTGCTGTGGCTGGCCCGGCATTTTGGATTCAAGCATGGAGTTTATTAGACGGTTGAGTTTGGAGATTGATCTTACGATATAGACTGGAGGGTCAGGTCTTCGAACTACCCATGGATGCGCTGCGAGATCACAGATATCCACTCACATTTCCCTTTGTCTTGAACTTGTTGTGTTAGATTTATGTATGCAATAACATGAGAATCTTTCAAACCCTTTTATTGCTACTACATGTGCTTTTGAGTCCTGTGGCGACGCTACGTCTGGTTCTTGGAGAGCTATGCCGTACAGCCCCAGGGTTAGATACGCCGCGAACGTGTAGTTACACTGCATCGCCGGGCAAAAAAGTACTGTTTAAAATGCATACTAGGATGCTTGCAAAGAAAATCTGTGGGTTTCCACTCCATGTATATTGAACTTAATAGCAGCACCTCGAAACTCACACGCCCACTTTTAAGATCGTTGTATAGCCCCAGATTCCCAGGGCGCGTTCCTCGTAAGAAGAAGGGGCTTGTTGATCAGAACAAAAGATCAACAGTATTACAATATGCCAACATAGAGGTTTATAAATACTCCGCTTGTCGACGATCGAGACAATCTAGTCGCCCACGAAAGAACGTTCTGGCAGTAGCGGCGCCGCCATAGATGTGACACGATTCCGCTGAGATACGGATGAAGTAACACTGGCTAGAATAGCATATCCCATGCAAGCATCAATCTCGCATCAGCGGATCAGACACATGCGCTGCCTGCTCAACTATCACACTCTTTAAACGTGCCCTCCAAACCGCAGAATCAAATATTTGTCCATGGTCAAGACCTGCGCACCACACCACGTTCAGTTGGCCGTGCATCTGGTCAAGTATGTTGACCTTCCCAGCCGTACTATTCTCATCTCGGCTAGGATCCCGACCCATTTTTTGTTCTCCAACATCTTGCAAATACGTGCGCACTTGTGGAGTGTTGACAATGAGATCTTTTTCACTAAGAAAGACGGTGGTACGATGCTTCATGAGATCTTCCCTCCATAGTATGCTTTCGAACCAGAAGAATCGGCGAGAGAGTGTATAGGCTACACCCATATCCTTTGAGCCGAAATACCATACTAGCCACTCATTGGCAAATTTTGGTCTGCGAAAGGTCTAACTAGTCAGTGTTTACTTTTGCGACTACATGGAAGACAGCGAACTCACGAAATTATAAGCGACATCCGGTTGATGCAGCAATATTGAAATGGGGTCGACTAGAACGACGGAGCCAATTTGACTGGCAATGTCGGGGGTCTTGAGGAGATACGCGGCCATCACCGAGCCATATCTTGGATGGAATCAGCAATGTTGGCTAACAATGATGCGAAGGTACACTCACGAGTGTGACACTAGTACGAATTGTCCAATTCCATGGTGACGCAGAATGGCTCGAAGCTGATGACACATCTCATCCTTCCCGAGTATCGCCGGGGTGATTCGAGAAGAAATAGACAACACCTCGATTGCAAGTATGCCAATCTTTCCGTCCTCAGCCTCACGTCCTTGATTCAAATCATCCAAAAACTTCATGTAAGGATACAGTCCAACCCCAATTCCGTGGAAGAATACTATCGGGCACTCCTTGCGAGACGTGTGAGGACGATACCAGTACGTGAGATCTTGAGCTGGTGAACATCGAGTGGCTATGAAAGTCTGCGGCCGCGGGGGAAAAACTCTGATGCTATGTTTAAGTGAAGAGCGGTGGAATTGAAAATGTCGGAAGAACATCATAGCACATGTAGCAATATCTACTACAAAGATACACTAGCAGGAAATCCTGTCAGCATCTCTGAACTTAAGTAGACGACAGAAGTAGGTCCTTACCAAGTACCATGTCAAACTCCTGTGGAGAGCGGTGACCTTATCCAGTGTCAATCTTAAGCACTTCACGCTAGCTCGCCCTGGGGCGAAGTACATTCCACTTCGTTTCTCCAGATTCTTCACGAACTCTTCTACCTCGTCGTCATAGGTAGGATCATCCACGGCTGTGTTTAGAAACGCCCAGCGGAACCACTCTTTTATATTCTCTCTCTTAATGGCAGCGGGGGACACATCCAGAAACCACATCGATATGTATCGTCTATGGTCTTGAACGGTATCTTGGCAGAGGTTGAAGAGCTTATATCGCTCTTCTTTAGAGAGAGGTGGAGGATGTGAAGCTGGGCGCTGGAGGTGATAAGTCTGGTAAAAATAGGTTGAGAAATAGAACAGTGTCTCCACAAGAGCCCAATATTTGAAGCACTTCGAGGGGTGCAAAGTAGAGGGTACACATATTGTCAAGATGCAATACGTGACGCAAATTGGTGCAATGAGATGTAGGGTGATTACACTGGCCTTTATGAAGAGGTATTCGCCGGTTGAGGTTCCAATCATATTAATAAATTTTCATTCGCCGTCGTTGATGGTAAGTTTAATGAGTCTGTTGCCGCAGTCCGTGATCGAATAAGTTGCACCGAATCTGAACTGTGCGGATTCGAGACCGATATCTCAAGGGAAGCTGGCGATAAGAATATCGTATGACGTTGCCAAACAATGCCGCCCGATCCTCCGATTTGAGATCAGTGAAGAGCGATCACATGCCATTTTCCTTTTTGTTGAGACGTACTGCATGAGTTGAGATGATCTTTTGTGCAGTTTGCCTCAGAACGGCCGTGTAGTTCTTTCAGCAACGAGTTTCGAGCATGATCTGGATTCTGGAGATGGCCTTCTGCATGGCAACACCTATCAGCACGCAATTTTTTTCTTTAAAAAAGATGCTTATGCTATAACAACTAGATCATCGTTCCCAACGACCCTGGTGATCACCCCACCGAAGCCCGTTACTGTCCAGGCCTTAGTTGATGGTGATGAGACGCGTGCACTAAGCTCACAATTCAAAATACTCACCTAGTAAATCTAGATATGAATTTACCATAAAAGATAGTAAAGCAGCAGGCAAGTCACATTTAGTATGCTCTGGTAGGTGATGCTTGCATATATACGCTAATAACTTGGAATATGAATTGCATGCGAGGAAAGATGTGGTTATCTTTGGTGGTCTAGAAACACGACTAACCCTTATCATGTAGCCACCTGGAGGTATTGAGATGACCTAGGGTCATCTGCTTTGCAGGATTATATATGGGTCCAGCTGATGGTCTGCTGTCAGTCGCTCGGTGCTTTTCACCGGCGATCGGAAGGAGTGCTGTCAGCGCTAGTGTACCATCATGCTCACAATGAACTCAAAACCACATCACGCCATGATTATTCTCTGCATCTAGACTAGACTTTGCGGTCCTTACATGCCTACGTTGCGGCCATCATTGCAATACAAGTCCATGTTTTTTTAGTAGGCGTCCCACGATAGCGCAAAGCGAGCAAAAAGCGATCGAACATTAAAATGAAAAGGTGAGAAACGAGCCAGAACGAGGAGTGCTCCTGAATTATCTTAGCAAAGAGGATTGAATTCGACCTTGAAAAGGCACACCAGTGAAGGTCGCACCCGAAAGAGTAGAGCCGCCATCGCTGTCCTTACCATTTCATTACTTGCCGTAAAGGATCCCGCCAGTAGAACCTTCATCCCAGCCACAACTACCGTTGGGCGTGCTTCCGCGTTCATCTTCTAGTAGTCCTTTTGGCTGTAGCATCTTATCTCAGGTTACTAATGCGGAAACCACATTCTTGTACTACCGCATTGGGACCTCACTTTAGTCCTTGCTTTGCTCGGTACCTGCCTACTCTTCTCCTTCAAATGATACTGCCTCGCTCGGTGCACTGACTCAAGACCTTCAGCAGCTTAATGAAAGTCTAGCTTGATTGAATCGCCGTCTTCACCTTCTGTCCATAGTTTGATGCCGAGGTGGTCCAAACCGGTTGTGATAATTCCAAGGAACCAGTTATGAACGAGACGTTGGTGTCCATCAGAGTGTCCCCGTGACCAAAGCTTGGGAAGAGCGCTTTAGACTCAAGGTTCTAGCACTGACCAATGTTGGTCAGTATTCAAGGACATCTCGAAAAGCTCGAAAGCGGATACGAGCGTACGCGGCGGTCATTATCATGTTGGGTGGGTCGGAAAGGGTGTTACGAAAACATCACGACAAGGTTGATAAGAGATTGTGAAGTGGCTGGGATTAGGGAAGTTGACGAGGGAAAATGTAGATGAACTCTGACCGTAGGGCATTGCAATGATCTACTTCCCGTGACACACCATATAGATGATGCCTGTACCGACTATGTCGTTGGTTATTCGCTCGATCTCAATGTCTTTCGGGTATTCGCTGGAGTGGGTCGTTGATCGGTCGTCCGGGAACAGCGGATGTTATTTCGGTACAGATCAGCCATGTCCACGAGGCTTTTTCGCTAAACGCTGTGAACCGACTCAGGGCCTGTTCGGTATCCCAGTTCTGGAGGCTCCATAAATAGCAATATTTCTGGGCGATAGCGCTTATTAGTGGAAGCCACTAGACCAGGGCCGAGGAAACTGGAACTGGAGGATCTGTTCGGTAACAGATTAGTAAGGTGCCAGATTCTATACTTTATGTAACGTATGTTATAAGCGAGTGACGCGTACAAGCAAGCGACGCACCCCACCAACTTTGCGCACCTCTACACGCGTATATCTCAACCACCTTATAAGACAATATATAGATACTAATAGAGTAGATTAAGCAGTATCTAAAGTATCTTTCTTACACGTACGAGAGTTATATCCAGTCTCTCTGCACTTCTTACAGCGCGCAAGAGCCTGGCAGCTCACGCCTGATCGCTCTCCTCCTTGACGCTGCTCACGAGCAATCTGCTGATTAGCCTCACCTTAAACAAGTAGATCCTCTCTAGCTCCCTTTGTTAAGACCCCACACTGCTGTATACGCTTTTTTTTACGCTGTTTACGCGCTGACGCTGCCTTATTAGCCTTCTTAAGGCTAGCAATTTGATTGCGCATTAACTCAGCTGAGAGCATCATCACCTCAGCGCTTTTCTTAAGCTAATCAATTGCTTTAATAATAGAAGCAGGCGATAAGCTCTTATGTCAGCGCACGCGCTTACGTATTAGGGTTGATTAAGCCTCAAGTTTACGTATGTTGCTTGGCGTACGCGCCTCCCAGAGCGCCTCTAGTAGGGCAGCTAGAGTAGGCATACGCAGCTGCACGTTAAGCTTTAATAGAACAGTATCTAGCTAGAGAGGTACAAGGCCTGCGCCTTGAAAGGCTGAGCAGATATTAGCTGAGGTGAACAATTAATTGTACGCTGCCTTAAAGGCTAGCAGGAACTTAAGCTTGGTAATATAATTGATGTGGTGGCAGATAAGGCTCTCAACCTCACAGCTATACGCGCGCTTCAACAGCAAGAAGCAGCCAACGTTAAGCAGCTGTAGCAGGTAGGATAAGTAAGGCAGCATGCAGAGCGTGTAGATATTGTTCTCCTTACAGAGCTCTTGAAACTCAAGAGAGTAGTAGCTCTTGTAGCCATCAAAGACAAGTAGGCAACGCGCACTAAAGATGCAAGTCTTTGTATAAGCATTAAAGTGCTTTAGCTACTCTACTCCTAGCTTGTTGTTTGTCTAGCTATTGTTGCTAACTGCAATCACCTAGTCGCGTGGTATCTCTGCTTCCTCGTACCAAGCAGATAGATGATACTGGCTAGCAAAGATGATGAACAGCAGAACTGACCAGCCAGCAGCGTTGATAGCAGCAATCGCTGTCACCTATTCACAGTCGCCAGGCTGGATGCTCTTTAGCCTGCCTCTCCTCTCTAATCCTGTTACAACAAGCTAAGTTGTGATCTTGCCTATTATAAAGCCAGCCTTGTCAAAGTTATAGACGTTATTATTGCAGATACTGTACTTGGCCTTTGTCTCCTCTATAAGCTCAAACCAGCTCTTAATCAGGACTAGATCCTTGCATAGAGCTCGCTGCCTATCGTACGCTCAATTGAAACGTGTCTTAAGACTGTCTGTACGCTTGACAAAGTTGCGCAGCTAGTAGACGCTAACCTGACTAGCGCTGCGCGCAGCAAGTAGATTATTAGCCATATCACGTACAGCTTCGTACGTAGGCGCAAATCCACGAGAATCTAAGTCGAGTATATGTCTGACAATCACCTCCTCCTCTACCTTAGTAAGCTTCCTTGAGTTAGGTTGGCAATTGCGTCAGGCAGGTATCCCAGCGCGTCGGCGGCAGAGCGTCGCTTCAGCTACGTTGTACATCGCTGCAGCAGGACGATTGCCCTAGATTTGTTGAGCATTAATAGATGAGATAGCAAGCTGTACATCTGCTTTATTTAAGAGTAATTAAGTAACGTTGCGTAGAGCCATTATAAATTCAGATAGGAGAGGTGCGCAAAGTTAGTGGGGTGTGTCGCTCGCTTGTACGCGTCACTCGCTTATAACATACGTTAACCTCTGGGCGTGTCTATGTTACTTACTGCGTAGGCAACTTTTCCCTTTGAAGCCGAGCTCACGTAAATTTCTAGTTTCTGGAGCATAACTAGAGGAGGAGGGTGCAGAAATATTTCTGGTGCCTAGCAGACCTAAGCAGGCTATACATGGCTTTATTTTGTTAGTAGACGCTAACAAACTAAAGCTACTAGTTTCCCATGAATTACTGGAGTTTTACTGAACACGACCGCCAGGAAGGGCTCCTGTTTCTATTTGCCACTAGAAACACCGTGCGCGGCAAACTGGACCCTCCAGAACTGGGCTACCGAATAGGCCCTCACGCATGAGCTAATACTATATGCACTCCCTTGGCAGCGAAGCATGTCTATGGCATGCAGCTGTTGCACCGAACAACTTGGCATCTCTTGAAATTGCGATATTTGATGCTAAAAATGATAAATCATACGACGTGAACGACTGAGCGTTGGCTTTGCTGGTTGGTGAGGGATCTGTGAGCTGATCAGAAGGCAACCTTTAACAACAAGGGCTAGATTTTAGGGAATGGTAAGGCTGAAATGGACAAGACAACAAGGCTGAGACGCCAGCAAGCTACGCGAGCTGCTACGGGTGCTGGATAAGCTCAAAGAACTGTATTCGAGCAAGTAGAGCACTCCGTACCAATCGAATCCTCCGTCAGGACTTATTATCGCGTTTCCGCGCAATGACTTTAAGCTTGCTCTTGTTGTCGTGCTTTTTAGAGGCACGTGTACCTGTTCGAGACAAGCCATGCGGAGGATGATCTTATATGCAAATCGATAGACAGTGGCGGCTAACAACTACAAACATGCTGTGTATCCATCCTGTTCGCCTCCAGATGCGCACGGGAAAAGACATCGCAGCAGAAAGCTGGACATACACTGTCGCAGGGGTAAATAACCAATGGCGCCGGCCAAAGACCTCCTGTTCAGGCTGTACAGTACAGCAAGCGCTGTGCTAGTGTATTAAATTATACCAATCAACAGCCTTAATATCACCTGTGCGCTTTAGAACTTGAGCAAGCGAACTAATAGATGTGCTGCATTCTAATAACACAAGCTGGCTGGGCTAACGCTTATAGGCCACCCCACAGTTGATTATTTACCCCTGCGACAGTGTAAGAAGCCGTTGCCCCTCAAAGTGAGATGCCTTCACCAATGGGCACTTGCTGGGCGATGGAGCGATGTACAATAGATTTACGCTAACCTTTACATCGCGTCTTCGTCAGTACCAATCGGGCGTGGGACAGAGATAATAGTGCAAACGGGCCGAGGCTCACCTTCCCCCGACTCAGCTGTCAAACGTCGGAAGTTGCACCCGTGGCCAATCAAATGTAACAAGCTGATCCACTCGTCCTCTGGGACAGTTGAGATTCGGCATCTGCCTGCAACGTTGACGGACCTGCTACTTTGCCTGCTCTCCGAGGAAACGTTTTGGGAGAAAATGACCGTTTAAAGGCAAGCGCACCAGCAGCTCTGAATCCATCCGGTCTCCCGGGCATTGACAACGCAGCACGTTATTGATATCAGGTCACATTGTAATGAAGGAATGGTACCCACCAGGCCCATTGAAAATGCCTTCATGCAGGGTATGCCGCAGTATCCACCTGGGGCATCCATCTGCGCTGTCTTCAATGGAAGTTTGCACGCCGCTTCACTCTGCACCGTTGCCAGCAAATGTGCGGCTCCAAACTCAAATTGCTGGCTGCAATACACAACGAGTTCCATGGTCGCTGAAGACTCAGCATGTGCGGAATCTGCACAGGCTCTCGAAGCCCATGAACGCGCCCGTGCCTACGAGATCGCTGCGTAAGCCGTCCTTACAACCCATCCGTGCTAAACACTGACGGAGACCGTTGCTAGCTATCTCTGCGCGGCATCTTTTCCCTTCGATAGCCCAGACGGGCCGCCAGCCAGTCCGATTCCGAGCAGCGACATTACACTCAACGCCCTCGTTCAACATGGTGTACACAAGATGGAATGCGATCGCGCGTTCCTTTCTTTCATCGACGACCGGTCTCAGTTCGTATGCGCCGAAATGACAAGGCACCAGTCCATTGCGGGTGTGAGCTCAACACAGCCTCTCTTGCTGGGTGCGACCCGAATCGCACTCGAATGGGGCGTGTGTCAACATACAATGTCCGTCTTCCATGGTAAAGAATCATCGCTACCTGCAAGTCCGCATATCGTTGCAAACGATGCCTTCTTCTACGTGGAAGACTTCCGCCGAGTCCCTTCGTTCGCAAACCGGCCCTTCGTAGCTGGATACCCCCACATGGTCTCTTATATCGAGGTGCCATTGCGCTCTCTGTCCGGACATATCTTGGGAAGCTATAGTGTGGTGGACGATAAGCCAAGGGATTTCCTGAAGCCGAACGCTCTACGCACAATTCAGGAAGTTACCTCAGCGATCAGTAAATATCTGGACTTGAAGCGCGTCGAGGAAGGTCAGTTGCGATCGGAAAGGGTGATGAACGGACTTCGCCAGTTTGTAGGTTCCCATCATTCCTGGCCGCCATCAGACAGCGTAAACACGAAAGCTCCGTTTTCTTTCGAGATTTTTGAGGAACCATCTCGAATCGACTTTGAGTCTCGTTCCAGAGAGAACAGAGAGTCCGGTAGGGCTTCAAACGTAAGTGACGATGACGAAAACATGCTGTTCAGACGAAATTAACTCCTGCTAGTATCCGATCGCCTTAAATGTTGCACCAGAAACTTTGTTGAAGGGCAATTCGGACTTTTCATTTAATGTTTCCAAGACAACCAGTATAAGCCCTAGCAGTGACCGTACTTTGAAAGAAAACACGTCAAGCCTGTCTGGTCAAATCAGCGACCTTTTCCCCAAGGCTGCTAACCTGATTGGCCATGCCATGGATCTAGATGGTTTAGTACTCTTTGACGCCGTTGAGACCGGGACGCAACGAGGAGGGAACCGTTCGTCTTCTGGTTTCACGGACGAAGAATCTGCGCTGCCTAACGACCATAAAGATGAGTTGTCCGCACAGCCGCTCTCGGAGTATCGGCGAGATACTACAGCAAAGCAACATATGGTTCGTTGGCCTAATCAATCGCTAATGCAACGTCTGATTACTGCGTATCCTCATGGCCACGTTTTTACCATAGACGAGTACGGTGTCTTTGACCAAAAAGACCAGGAAACAAAACCTGGCCAGGGGTTGAGTAGCGTAATGGCTACCCACAACGAGTGGAAAGAGCTGTTTGACTGCATGCCCAAAGCTCGATACGCACTGTTTCTGCCACTCTGGCATTACCAAAGGGAGTCCTGCTTTTCGACATGCCTGGCCTGGATGTCGGAACCTGGCAAGACCTTGGAATTGAACGACCTCAATTCCCTTACGGCTTTCGGTAACTCTTTGATGGCCGAACTATTCCGCCTAGAGGCTGCCACGAGTACGCAGCAGAAATCAGACTTCATCTCTTCCGTAAGCCATGAGTTACGAAGCCCCTTACATGGAATTCTAGCGACTATAGAGCTCCTGCAAGAGGACCTCGCTGATCCCCATCTGCTCTCTCTGACTCAAATGATTGAGTCTTGCAGCTATACTCTGCTGGGTACTTTCGATCATCTCCTGGAGTTCTTGAAAATCAACAGCCACAAGGCAACGAGACACTTGGCCCACGCGAAGCTCAATACTGGCAGTGCATCTACGAAGAAAATGGAAATTGACCTCGGCTATATCGTTGAAGATGTTTTAGAGACAGCATTGTTGGGGCACGCTTCGGCCTCGCAACTGGGTACGGAATTAAGGAGAGAGCATCAAGAACCACATGCTAGTGGAGTGGAAGGCCCACCTCTGCCGACACTCGTCACAACCTATATTGGCCACAATTCGGACTGGATTTCGCACATGGATCCGGGAGCCTGGAAACGAATCTTACTCAACATTCTCAGCAATGCGCTCAGGTTTACTATTTCAGGAAACATTGATGTGACCCTCCAGATTTTAGAGGAAACAGCTACTAGCCCACGGTGCATCAGCTTGTCTATCACTGACACTGGTGTGGGCATGAGTCCCGAATTCCTCAAATACCATCTATTTACACCTTTCATGCAAGAGAATAGCTTGATCTCAGGCATCGGACTAGGCTTGAATATAGTCAAAAATATCGTCGAATCGCTCCATGGCAAGATTTTTGTCGAAAGCCGCCAGCACGAAGGTACTCGTATTACTGTCAACATTCCATGCGACAAAGAGTTTGGAACATCTGGTCAAGCGGAAACTACAGGAAGCCTTGCGCCTGATGACAGGATGTCAAACCTAACAATCAGACTTATCAGCATAGCGCCCCAGGACGTAGCGAATAACAAATCCACACTACAGATTGCAGCTCTCCCAAAGCTACTACAACGATGTCTACACAACATCTGCGCGAATCACTTCAAAATGACCGTCGTTGACGACGTACCATTAAGCGCTTTGCCGAAAGAAGACGTACTGTTGATCGACACCCACGCGCTCTCTTCGGTGGAGATGCTCGATATCCCAACGCATTTCCCTGACCTTGTATCAGCAATGGAATCGCGCCCCGTAATTGTTCTTGGACCTACCACGGAAGGAGTGGCACAATTTTTCAGACTCAAAGGAGCCACTTTCATTAGCTCTCCCATCACGAGGAAGAGCTTACAAAAAGCCATCATTCAAGCATTGAATAAAGTCGTCTCTACAAAAGTATCGCCTCCTCAGGCATCAAATGTTGCTGGTCAACAGGCTTTACACCAAGTCAAAATCTCGTTTCCAGGATTGCGAGGAGATAAATCTACTGTCTTTCAGCATGAACCAGTAATTCTCCCTGTAAGAAGTGTTTTGTCCCAAGGCCGCGTAGGTGAAAAGGGGTGCCCGCCCACGAGCCCTGGACGGACAAAAATACCTCTAGTTCAGCCGCTGCCCATAAAGGGAGTTGAAGCTTTAGAACCACGTCCGAACTACCGTTTCCGACGTCTCCTACTCGTCGATGACAATCCAATCAATCTCAAATTGCTTGTCGCATTCATAAAGAAGACTGGTCTTCCGTTTGCCACTGCGTTTGATGGTGCTGCAGCGCTGCGTTTATATAAGAACGCCATCGTGGTGGAGGCGGATCCTTTTGATTGTGTGTTCATGGACATTAGCATGCCTGTTATGGATGGCTTCCAAGCCACAGCAGCGATACGACTGTTCGAAGAAAAGAGGCGGATAGAGCACCATTGTCGCGTAGAGGAAAGCGAAGCACTTGATGGCAAGGACGCTGAACACCAGAAAGCGGCACCACTGAAAGAAATACGCCCCAGTATCTTCGCCTTGACGGGACTTGGTAGCGAGGAGGCCCGCAGCAAAGCCCTAGAGTCTGGCTTTGACCTTTTCTTGATGAAGCCATTAAAGTTCAAGAGTATCGAGCCTTTGCTGAGGGCTGCTCCTGTCTTATCACTAGGCCCCGCTGTCCCTGTCTTCTGATCTCCGGTTGTTTCAACAATTTCCCTACAAGGGATTAGTCCCCCGAATTAGGAGGTCGTACGTCAGCGTTCTCAAAATGGTACGTGAGCAGACAGCAGGGGGCAACACAATCGTCGTAGTCGGAGCATGCAAGCTGCGCATGCACCGGTTATCTCATTCTGCGTCTGTTCAATCCTGCATATCTGGATTCGGTAGCTGGCCATCTGCACTGTAGATTAACCAGCCTTGGAACCTCTCAGGAACCTTGGCCGGCCTGCCAGGCTTGGACTTCTTCGGCAGGCCGAATTCCTTGGTCGCCTCTTGCAACTTGTGTAACTCTCCAATTTCTCATCGGAAGTCTGTGCGATTTCAATTTCGTTAGGATCCTGGCCAATGTCAACCAGATCCATTGGATCGTTGTCGCCAGGATAACCGGTGAAACTGTGATTGAAATTTGGAGACTCCCAAGTCTGCGGACTGGACCCATACAGGAACGGGTGCGCCTTATAGGGCCACACATTCTCTCTGAAGCGCGGAGCCTCGTCCCTCTCGTCGTGAAAGATGGGGTTGAGGGGCTCATCGCGCTTGATTTCGATCTTGCCGGCCGTCCAGCGAGGGATCTCCACGACGAAGTTCACGACGGAGGTGTCGTCACTGCTGGGGTACAGTGGAACATCATGCCAAGGAGAGATTGGATTCCCGTTCAACTCCAGCCGCATGCGCCAATCCTGATTCGTGTCAACTATGCTCACGAAGTGTACACAACAAGTCTTACCGGTGTGTTACGGCTACCACTTTCTCGAAGGCTCAGCTTTGAGGCGTCAAACTCGGAGCATGGAGCATGTTTGGAATTATTGGACTTATTAGGGGCGGCGGAAGCGAGGCCCAGGAGGACGACTGAAATGATGTTAGCTTTCATTATACCCCCAATCGTACTTTTCGCCAGTCGCGAGCTTAGCGCGACAGCGTCGCGACTCTTATATTTATCCAAATGTACTAGACTCACCTCATCGCACGCAAAGTATTTGAGCGAAATATGCAACTCTACGCCGCTCAATTGTTGGCAGACGAACCCAGGGCCAAGAGCTTGTCACATCGTCGTTCCTAGGCCTCGGGAAAGTGAGCACAACATAGCTGACGAACTGAACAGCGATGATCTACACGTGAGCTTAGTCCGTGCAATGAGCGTGCTTGTGATCTACACGTGTGCTTGGAATATGGCAAGAAAAGCCGTCTCTGGGCGCCAAGACAGTTGAGCGGAATTCAGCAGACGCCCGCGGAGTGTCGAGGTACTGTACGTTTAAAAAGCAAGGATTGAGAATCGCAGGTCCTCGCTACAACAAGAAGGCATGTATGTGCACGTGAGTGCATAAAAGGCTGCGTGGCGAGCATGGAGGAGCGGTAGCTCCAATGACATAACAAGACTAGTCCAACCCCGGAATGCTCACTTCAGTCGTTGACTTCCCAAACTCCAATTTTCTTCCTTCCGCCATGATGCTTTCTAGGTCCATCAGGAAGAGCAATGCTTCTCCACGCCGCCAGCGCTTCGTCGCTCTGCACATCCAGGCCTTCAGCAGACTTGTTCTTTTGAGGCAAGAAGCCTCTATTCATCACAACATTTACGACTTACCATCAATGCCCCCTCATGGTCCCATAGGTCCTCCCTTCCTGTTTCTTAGCGGTAGAATTGCTGGACTGGTTCACCACGTCAGGCTTGCGGTAAGTTGTTCTTGCTGTCGCGCTCTCTCCCGCTCTGTATATGCTGAGGTCGACCCAGTCTGTGCAGAAGTATCGCCCACTTGCCTCAATTCCCGCCTCCTCGGCTCTCAAATAAGAGCTCAACTCGATGCCACTCACGGACGGCGGCACACGCTCGTCTTCGCCGTTTGAGAGCTCGTCCTATACGCTCGGTCCTTCCTTTGAGTCCCTGAAGCCTGGTTTGAGTGCCCAATACACGGCTAGAACCTGCCTGAGTGTTCAACCCATGTTGTCGATGGCTGGTCGTTGGCAGGAAGAGCAGGAACACGCGGGTCAACTGGCTATGCCTACGGCACAAGGGAGTGTAAATGTATAAACTGGTGACGTGTGTGCTGCGGTGGCGTCTAATACATTGGAATAGATTGATCCGCGTTCGCTAACACTGACCAAGATTCCCTCCACAGACTCAGCATCAGACGCGTGACCAAGGACAAGGCAACACGAAGCTCCCTGCATTGCGAACCTCTGCGCGCCAATCCACTACTTCCGCTCACCGCGCAAACCTCACCCGCCTCCCCAACCCTGCGTACCACGCCGCGCCCGCAACCACCGTCCCGACTGCCCCCAGCACCAACGTCGTCGTGCTGATATACGACTCCTCCCTGACCCTGCCAATCCTTGTCTCCTTCCTCCCCCCACCAAACACAACCCGACTCGCACTCTCACTCGTCCCTTTCTTATTTGCAACCTCAAAGTCTTCCCAGTCGACTGCGCTCAGTAGCTCTTGGTACTCGATCACGGTGCCGGACCAGTTGTTGGTGATGCGGCCGGCCTCGTTCTTGTACCAGGAGCCGCAATTGGGGTCCGCGAAGCTAGACTTCTCGAGCACCGACTGGATTTTCTCGTTGAACGCGGCCGTCACGGAGGGCTTGGGCATTAGGCCGATCGGGGTGCCGCGGGTGCGCGCGTCCAGCACGGCGGAGACGAGGGTGGAGATGTAGCGGCTTTGGGCTTCGATCATGAGGACGATGCTGTTGTGCCCGAGATTCGTATTAGGTCCGTAGAACACGGCCGCGTTGGGGATGGATTCGATAGTTGTGCCGTACAGGGCGGTCGCGCCGTGTTCCCAAACCTGGGACAGCGAGCGGCCCCGGGTGCCGGTGATTTTGATCGGGAACAGGAACTCGACAGCGCGGAATCCCGTCGCCAGCACGATCATATCGTGCGCACGATGGGTTCCATCCTTCGTCTCAATCCCCGTCTCGGTAATCCTCTTAATCCCCTCCGTCTCCAGCGTCGTCTTCGCATTCGCGAGCGCCGGATAATAGTCGTCCGAGATAAGCACCCTCTTGCACCCCGGACTGTATCCCGGTGTGAGCTTCTCCCACAACTCAGGCCGGCCCGGAAGCTGCCGATGCATCAAATCCATGCACGCCGTGCGCAGCGAGTCGGCAAACGCGGACGACCCGTCCGTCACGGCGTCGAAGAATGCCTCCCGGAAGTCCATCATGCCGGAGCGCCGCCGCCAACGCAGAGGCGGCACGTAGCGGTACAGTGCGCGCTGCCATTCGGGGACGGGCCCGTCGTTGCGCGGGATCACCCAGTTGGGGGAGCGTTGGTAGACGGTCAGGTCTTTGGACACGGGGAGGATCTCTGGGATGATTTGCGCGGCTGTGGCTCCTGTGCGGTGTCAGTCGTCAGTCGTCAGTGGTTCGTCTGCCTCTCTTGCGAAGCAGACAACAAGAACGAACGGTACGCACCATTCCCAATTACCCCGATGCTCTTCCCCTGCATATCATAGCTCCAGTCCCAGCGTGCACTGTGCATGACCTTGCCCTTGAAGTCGCCCAACCCTTCGATCTCAGGATACCGCGGCTGGTTCAGCTGGCCGACCGCCGAGACCAAAAAGTCGGTCTCGATCTGGTACGCGTCGCTGAATTCGGCCGCCTTGCCGCCTGTGACCTTGACATCGATCTTCCACTTGGCCGTGTCGTCGTCCCACGTCGCGCTCTCGACCGCCGTGTTGAACCGCACATACTTGTACAGCCCGTACTTGTTGGCGACATTGCGGAGGTATTCCTGCAGAAAGCCACAGTCAGCTCTTGTCCATCCATCCATCCGTTCATATACACTTTTGCCCCCAACCCTTACCGAGCAAAAGCAAGCCATGTATGCATCGTGAGTGACAAGGGCGCGCACTCACCAGGATCTCCTCCTGTCCCGGATACTCCCGCGTCCAGTCCGGGTTCTGCTCAAAGCTGTACGAGTACAGCGCGCTCCACACGTCGCAGCAGCAGCCGGGGTACTTGTTGTCGTGCCAGGTGCCGCCGAACGAGGTGGATTTCTCGAGGATGATGAAGTTGTGGCACTTGTTGCGTTTGATGAGGTCGATGGCCATGCAAATGCCTGGGTGCTATCAGTTGTGGACGCGGAGTAGGAGGGTGGGGTTGCGGGTGATGCGGAGAGGGAAGAGAAAGTATTCGGTAGCATACCTGATATCCCCGCGCCGATAATCACCACCGCAGCCTTCGTGTGGTCCTTGTTGCCCACGGGGACCTGGGGCCAGGGTTTTGTGCCGCCCATGCTGGGCAATAATCGAGTATAACGGTGCGTGTGTGTGTGGCGCGGTGCTATGCTATGCTATCTCGTCGAGTCCTGCAACTATAACCGCAAGTCAAGAAAACTAAGGTGACGAGGACTGCTTCAATTTCAGGTTCAATCCCAAAAAGAAACCAGCGCACAACCCGCCTTTTGTAGCAACACCCCCCTCGTGCTCCCCTGCTCCGCTGCTCCGCTGCCCCGGACTCTCCGCCCTCCCCCGGTCGAGATCGCATACAGTCCACCACGCAGTGCGCAGTGCGCAACTCGTGCACAGCATGTTTGTAGAGCCCCACCCCCACCCCCGCCTCATCCGCTCCACACCTCGGCAAAAGCTCCCCAACACCAACCGAGCATGAGTAATCCCCGCCCGCTCTTCTTGACTCGGTACACGAGGCTTCCCTTTAGCATGCGCCTTCACTACTGTAGTAGTAGTCATAGCAGCAGCTACATAGTCCACCTACATAGTCACCACCACCACCACCACACGCGGGCGTGTGACAGAGAAATATCCCCGACACACACACCAGATTACATATAATAGTCAAGCCGAGGAACACGGACTGTACGGACACCCTGACAAGGTTCACCTTACCTCTGCTTACCTTGGCTTTACCTTGTTTTGGCCGCAGAATGCAGAGAGCGAGAGAGCGAGAGAGCGAGAGAGAGAAAGAGAGAAAAGGAAGATGTAAATCCCACCCCTTCTGTCTCCAACCAACGCTGCTTTGTATGTATGCATGTATGTAGGCTAGGTAGGTGCGTGTGCACAGTCACAGTCTGATTCTCTGTCCCCATACCCCCGGCCTCTACCCCGTCCTCTACCCCGTCCTATACCCCATACCCCAGCCCAGCACAGCACAGCCAAGCACAACATAACATAGCCCAGCACAGCACAGCACAACACAACACAACACACCACACCACACCATACCACACCACACCACCAAGACACAGCACATCACCCAACCCCTGATCTCAGACGTCGACGCTACCGCGTCGCGCTGCGTCACGTCGCGTCGTCGCCACGCTAACCCCACCCACCCACTTTACCAGGGCAACGTGGGCGAGCGAGTTAAAGTTGCGGGGGTGGAGCCGGATGGCGCGGGAGAGCTAGTGCGGTAAAGTATCTAGCGTGTGTTTCGGTTTTTGGCTGACTCGGAGGGGGCGAGTCGAGTTAGAATCGAGGTGAGGTGAGGTGAGGTGAGGTGAGATGAGATGTTTAGTTTTGTTTAATTTGTCTCTTGTTTTTTTGTTGCTTGTTTTAGAGCTAGGCCTGCAAAGGGTAGGTTGTGTGTGCAGAGAGAGAGAGAGAGAGAGAGAGCAAAAAAAAAGCCAGCAGCACAAAGAACCTCCTTTCTTTCGCGTGATTATTATTGAAGACCTTAGATTTCTAAGTTAGCTACGGCTCCCCTGCAAAGCTTATTAAACCTAAATCTTCTTGCGCATACATAATGTAGCTCTTACTACTCTCTTTTCTCTACGCTATTAAACTAAAATCTAAAGTGTATCTTGCAGTAATCAATAGCGCGCACAGAGGATCTAGTAAGGGTAGTATATTAAATCTAATCAGGCAAAAAGAAACAAGCTTCTTTGCAGCAGCAATTAGTCTAGAGAAATACGGGTTAAAAGGGGTAGTTTAGATGGTGAAATTTTGGGTTTTTAGCACTTGCAGCTTGCTGCTGTTTCCTGCTTTGTGTGTGTGTGTGCGCGAAAGGTGTAGTAAGAGGTAATAGGTAATAGGTAATAGGTAATGGGTAATGGTATAGGTAGGTTTCTTCTCGCAACAGATTCCTTCTCGCCAACTAACAAGGGCCGACCATTGGATCCCATCCCATCCCATCCCATCCCATCCCACCCCAACCAAACTCTCTCTCTCTCTCTCGTTCCTTCCCTCTCTCTCATTCCCACCCAAACGCCGCCACCGCCGCCGTCTATAGATGCACAACCCCCCCCCCCCCCCCGGCCCACGCTCACAGGGTGCCTTCAAACCCCGCCGCGCCGCGGCCACAAATCAACCAACTAGCAAAAGAAAGAAAAAGCAATCTGCCGTTAAAAGACTGCTGTGCTGTGCTGCCCATTTCAAGCCTCAAGTGCCCCGCGCCATGCTGTATGCGCAGTTGCCGACATAAAAAAAAAAAAAAGGAAGAAGGGGGAAAGACAAAAATAACGTGATGTGATGTGATGTGATGTGACGTACATGCAAAGGAGAAGATTTGCGCTTTTTGCTTGCTTGCGTGCTGTGCAAATGCAGTACGGTGCAATGCTGTGCAGATGAGAAGTGCGACTGAGACGTGCGACTGAGACGGAAAGGGAAATTAGGGAATCGACTTTTTCGAGATGCAAAATCACAAATGGGAATGGTATGTCGCGAGTATCATGTGGCAGGTCTGGGCCTGCTACGGGCTGAGTTTGACTTGGTCTGGGGGCTGGCCTTGGGTGAGGCTCTCGGTGTGTTCTGTCAGTTGCTTGACGTGGTCCATCGAGGATGTGGCGGTGGCTGCCGGTTCAGTAGGGGTGGCTGCCGGTGCGATCGGTTCCCCGTCCTTGCTTGTGCCTTCCTCCACCACGTCGCTCAGCTCGGAACCGCCGTCAGACTCGTGGTCCTGGTACTCGAGAGACTGATGGAAGTTCTCAGGGGTGATGGTCTGAGAAGAGACGTGCCGTTGCGTGACTTGGTCCTGAGACGGCTGGCGACGCGGCATGTCGTCGTTCCTTTCTGAACAAGGGCTGACAACGGTGCCGTCACTGACGCTGCCGTCGCGCTCATCGGCCGACGCTAGCTCTTGAGCTTCTTGGAGTTGCTTCTTCGCCTTCAGTCTCTCCTCCGCGGTGGTGTTGTGCCAGTCCGAACCGAACTGAATGACGGACGCCTTCTTGCCATGGACGGTGAAGCTGCCCTTGCTTCGGTTCAGGCCTTCGTTCTCGGAGGCGCCTTCGCTGGTGATGGTCGAGGCTGAATCGCGGCCCTTGTGACTGCGGCGATGCGACGAGCTGCCGTGGGAGTCGCGGAGAGTGCGGTGCAGGCTGCGCCGGTGCTTCGTGCGCGATGCCGGCGACGCCTGAGCTGCGAGGCTCTGCTCGGTGTCGGACTCGACAGCGCCGTCGACACCGTGTTCTGGCGTCTTTGCGCGCACTGCATCCGTCTCGATCAGAGGAGGCGTCGCATATCGAGCGTCGTCATCCTCCGAATCATCGTCTGAGCCTACCGTGCCGTCATCAAAGGTGGATACAGACGGCCGTTTGTCGGCCGGGTAGAGTCTGGGGGACTGCACAGAGCTGCTAGCCACGGAGCTCCGCCGGTCGGACGGGGGCGGGCTGAACGAGATGGGCGGCACAGTGAAGGAAGCAGAAGGGAATGTAGGACTTGTCTGGCGGGACGTTTCAGGAGGTGTCTTGAAGACGCTTTCGTCCATCTCCGTGCTGCCAGAAGACATGGTGGTTGGACGCGCGGCCGGGACGTCGGGAGAATGCGGCGATTTGTGACTGCTTGTTAGGGAGCTTGTCTTGGATGCCAGACGTGCCAGACCGGCCATCTTGAAGGTTTTGCTGGCAGAGGCGGGCGAGGTCTGCACGACTGGTGGTTGCGAAGACTCGGCAATGCGGTCGTTCCGTGCCTGTGTCTCGGTCGAGCTCTGTCTCTCGTCCTCCAGCTCGTGTGCTAGGATGTCGCGGTGGCACTTCATGCGCCAGATTTCGATGCGCGACCACTTGAGCCTCGCTGACAGGCGTCCAGCGGCGTGGATGACCAGTTCACGAGTCTTTGGCTGGATGGGCGCGAGGATCTGCAGATGACGAGCATCACGCAGACGTGCCTCGAGCTCCTTGATCGCATCGGCCAGCTTATCTTCTGCGTCCGAGATGCGTGTTTGCATCGCCTCTCGTCTTGCCGTCACCACCTCTTGTGCAAACCGCTGGTCAATCTTGCCGCTCTGAACCACGACGTCTCCGGTGGGGGTGGGGATGGCGGTCCCTGACTGTGACGAATTCAACCGTCTGATGCCGCGGTTCTTCTGACCCTCGTACAGGCCTCCAATCATGCCTCTCGAGCGAACTCCCATGGTCTCGAACGCGGCCGTGTAGTTGAGGACAGCCAGCCAGTCGTTCAAGTCTTGCTCGCTGTCGGCCAGAAACGTCTCTTCCCCGATTTTGGAGCACATGGAGAAGGCGTTCTTGTGCCTCTTGTAAGTGTTGTCGACAAGGGCAACGGCACCGTCCATGGGTATCATGTGGTCCTGCTTGAACTCGGACAAGGCAGGAGAGAAGATGGCCGGGCCAGTCTCGCCGTGCTTGACGTGCTGCTCGTGTTGACTCATCAAGTTCTTGGCCCAGCTGCTGTTGCGAAACAGCGAGAGGCCTGAACGGGTGAGGACAGCACCCCACTCTTGCCACGGGGAACGCGCCTTCTTGCGTTTCGGATCCTTCCTCCACAGGATGCCAACCTTGGTCACGGGCATCTCGACGATGCCGACCGACGTCCCGAACGGGTTCTCCTGGGCTGCCTCTGACATGAAAGCTTCTGGCCTGGAGCGCGACGAGACAATCTGTATGACGCCATACCTGGTGAAGGACTTGTAGATGTTCTTTGTGTCGAGTGTGGCTGCAGTGCCCAGGTAGTTGTAGGGGTCGTCGAGATTCATCACGTCCTTGATGGTGGGGCGGAGGAGGTCCAATTTGCCTTCGAAGATGAGCGTGTACGGGTCGATGGGCTCCTTCTTCACTTTGCGGGCAGGGTCGTTCGGGCCCTTGAGCGCGGCGGTCCTCCGACTCTTCTTGGACGAGATGTTCTTAAGGTCGACTTCGTCTTCGATGTGGATAAAGGGCGTGTAGACAATGTTGTCGTAGATGCATCCCAGGACGTCGTCGGAGACGCCTTCACAGGAAGAGTTTTTGATGTAGTCGTTTCTCTGCATCTTGCGTTTGTTGTTCTTGTTGAAGAAGTCGGTGTGGAGGATGATGATGGAGAAGGAGATGAAGTAGGCTTTGTCTGGGGGGGGGGGCATGTCAGCAGGTAGGGTGGCTTGTGGGTGTGGAAACGGCCCAACATACCCGTGTTGAGGTAGATGCCGGGGTTGCACTCGTGGTAGCGGTCGGCGAAGCCTTGCAAGACTCTGTCGATTTGCTGCGTCTCCTTGGGCAGCTCGACCTGCATGAGCAGCTTGCGGATAGCCATGTCTATGGGGTCGCCGAAGAAGGCGAACCTGCGCATATAACTGCGCAGGACAGACAGCAGGAAGGCGTCGTCGGTCTTGCTGAGGAAGCTCGCAATGACGCTCTTGTCGACGTTGTTGGCTTCGATGCGCTCGAGATAGCGGCCGGGGGTCTCGCCTTCTTCGCGCTCGGGCATGACCAGCGTCTCCCTGCTGATGCTGAGCGAGTTCTGGTGCGACGAGTTGGAGGTGCCTGTGTAGTTGTGAGCAGGAGAGCCGTGTCTCGACGGGAGCAGATCGGTCTGACGAAATCGGCCCAGGCTGAACAGGTTGCTGAAGCTGCTGCGGCCGGCGGTGGTCGAGGTCGAGTTGCGCCCGCTGAGGCCGTTGGGCGGGGTTGGCGAGGGGTTGTCGTCAGACATGGCGCCGCCGCCGCCGCCGCCGCCGCCGCCGCCGCCGAGGGAGCCCATGGTGGAGGAGCGGCCGCGCAGGCCCATGCGCTTGGGCGGCTGCGGCGAGGAGCGGGCGGAGCGGGCGGACCTGGACGAGTCGTTGCGGTAGAGCGAGGCTCGGCCGGGGGAGCCCGGGTTCAGCGAGTTGGCAGCGAGGGCGACCTGCGAGGCCGACGGCAGTGGCGGGGTGTGGGTGCCGTTCTCTCCGTCGGGGTAGCGGCGGGCGGTCAGGGGCGGGCTGGCGGTGGGGGAGGCAGGCGAGCCAGTGCTGACGCCGCCGGTGGATGCGCGGGGCGTGGCCGGGGCCGTGTCGGGGAACTGGGGCGGCTCGATCTTCATGGGCAGCGGGAACAGCGAGGCGCGCTGCTTGCGGCGGCCAAAGCCGAAGCGGGTCGAGGTGACGCGCTGGGGGTGGGCGGGGCGGGTGGTGGCCTCGAACGAGACGTGGCCGCCCGAGCTGCCGTCGGAGCGCGACGACTCGGAGGCGCGGTGGGTTGGGGGCGCCAGGGCGGCGGCGGCGCCGTGTGCAAAGTCGCGGGCGTCGGGGCGCTCGTCGTTGTTGTTGTTGTCGTCGTCGTCGTCGTCGTCGTCGTCGAGGAGCATGTTGTCTCTGCTCTTGCGGGGGCGCTTCCGGTCCATGGACTTGCGCAGCAGGCCGCCCGGGCGGTCGACGCTGGCCGGGTCCAGGGAGCGGCGGCGCAGGGTGAAGTGCTGCAGGCGGCCGCGCTTGCGGGCGGCGGGGGCGCCGTGGTGGTCG